>JAPVLO010004393.1:0-16064 GCA_027257055.1 Cephalopachus bancanus | reverse complement strand
TATCCTCTTTTTGGGCATTTTATTTTTCACCGGTTTTTCCTCCTTCCAATCCAAGTGTTTAGACAGGGTGGGGCTAGGAAATTTGCACAGTTTATCCTAGAAGCACATTGAATGCTGACACCCTTGATTTAAAAGGAGAAAAATAAATTTTTGAGCACAGAGTTGGAGGTTGTTTTTGTCTTTTGCTTTTGTTTTCTAAAAGTTAAGAACCATTTTCCCTCTTTGCTTTTTTTGGGTCTTCATGATGTATTATGTACCAAACCTTAATCAGGGGCTGCCTGATTTCCCGGTCATGATGAAAGGGAAAATTTCTATTTCTTCTTCTTAGAGGGGTGGAGAGCCCCTTTTAACCTTCAAATATCATGGGTATGTTTAACAATAAATACATAATTGAACAGACTTTTTGAAATCTAAAAACCTTTACTTTAGTATAACTAAAAATTGACACTAAACTGTTTTTTTTCTCATGGGGCAACATGGTCATGAGTACATTTTTTTCGATTCCCTCAGGTAAAAGTATTGGAAACGTTTAGAGGATCAAAGCTGAGAGTTGGATGAACAACACTAAAAGGGGCATGTATGTTTGTTAATGGGAAAAAGGGTATATGTGTTCAGAGAGGTGAGTTCAGAGATAGTTTCCCAAAATTTCCCCAAAACCTACAGGACACATGCTTTGATACAAATCAAGACTGTGGTTCTAGAATTACTGGACCCATCTTTTCCCCTGTAGTAAAATCTTTATCACTAAAATAAAAAGCTCTTGACCTGAGTTCAACCATGTTAGAGCCAGGTAATGACTGCATGATGGAAAATAGCTTCACATCAAGTGGTCATAACTTATTCCATCTGTGTAAAAAAAGGTTAATTTCTATGTACAACAGCATTAAAGGAGGTGGAGCCCGGGCGGTTGGGTAGGGGGTTATCAATCTCCACGTGAAATGCCTGTTAGTTGAGGCACTAATCCCAGGGAAGAAATTTCCATGTGTTCCCGGGCCCTTATCTGCTTCCTGGGCAGTGCGACTAAAGAAATTCATGATAGAATCCCTGGGGGGCAGCAATGAGGCATTTTATGCTTGGAAAGAAAAGGTGGAGTTTGGGAATCTGATTTTAGTTAAGGATATTTGCAGTATTACTGCCAGCAATTTGAGAAAAGCCTATCTGACATGACTAAAATTTATTTTTTTCCCCTCTCCCACATTCTCCTTACATTAGTCTGTAATAATGATATACCAGGGCACAATAAGAATAGGTTAGGTGTGGGGTATGGTTGCACTGCTAATACTTCTCTGATGTTCCCTTAAGGTAGTTGTTCCCCGTATATGTGTCTCTGAACATTCAAGCTGGCTGATGGATTTCCTCCATCTACCCCTCATGCAGGCTTGGAAGATTCTCATGCTAAACAGAAACCACCTACATCAATGGAGGAAGAAGTCTCCATTTCATACCTCATATTCCGCTGGTCTCTCACAGCATCTGCAGACAAGGTACTGGATGTTAGGATGAAGTACACTTTTCCTTCAAATACATCTTCTCAGGCAGCACTGAGGCTTGTTTCAAAAACATTTGGGCTCCATGTACCTCAGTGCTTCCTGATGGTCAATGGTTCAGCGTCACTTTCTGAAGTCTTAACCAGCTCAAGCAGAGGTGACCGCCAGAACCCAGCAGGCGAGGCTGCAGTAACCGGGGGTGGCACTGCACTCCAGTGTGGGCGATAGAGTGAGACTCCAACTCAAAAAAAAAGAAAAAGAAAGAAGGCAGACAAAAATGAAGAGTGTATAATGGATGATTCCAATTATGTTAAGTTCTAGAAAATGGTAAATCTATAATGACAAAGAAGAAATCAGTTGCTACCTGGAGATGGGGGATGGGATAGGGAGGCACAGGAGTGAGGGACTGCAAACGAACAAGAAGAAATTCTAGGGATTATGCATATGTTTGTTATCTTGATTGTGGGCCCTGGTCTCCTGGGGTTGTGTGTCAAATATTTTATATTTGTAGTTTGTTATATATCAATTGTGCCTCAATAAAACTACTAAAAGCCCAGACATGTTTGAGTCCAAGACCCATACATTTCACCACAATGCTCTACCTTCCCTCAGATGACAGAAAAGAGCTCTGTCATGAAAAGTTTAACCGCTGGCATCAGGCTGTAAATAACAGCCTAGTCTTTTAATCCCAAATGTTCTGATCATGGGGTGGAGCTACTCAGGAAGACACAAACCATTTTTTCACAGAAGAGCTCCTCTGGGGTCATCAGACCTAGAGCCACAGGCCTCCCCAGGAATGAGCCTGCTTGCCCCTCCTCCCTCCTTATCTGGCCCTGGCTCTCTCATCTGACACAAGTACACAAGTGGAATCTCTCAAGTCCTAAGAAAAACCTGGGAATCTCTATTTTTGAAACTCCAAGAAGCCAGAGGAGTATAAACTTTTTTAAAAAAACAACAGTGTTGGTCACTGTCACAGGTTGAGTTATCTGGAAGCAGAAACTGAGGTTGAGTTGGGTGTGAGGTAGTTATTAGGAACCAGCCTGTGAAAGAAAACAGACAGAAGGAGGATTGGGCAGAGGGAGACTCAAACTGTGACCAAGGCCAGCAAAGCCTTGGTCAACTTGGAGGAGAGCTCTGGAGTAATTCCATTAAGTATGTCCCAAGTCAGAGCAGATGGTTGGTGCTTTCACACCCGTGCTGCGCTCACTAACTGCGACTGACCAGGAAAGCATCCTTCTGCAGTTGAGGCTAATGGCTGGATGCTGCAGGGCTAATGGCTGGATGCTGTTGTCTCTATCACTTGTCCACTGTCGAGTCAGAATGACTTGAGATCATTATGTGATACTCGTTTGTCATTATAAGACACATGCCAAAAAAAATCAGTATGCATGATATAAATGTGGTCTCTTGACCATTTTGCTTGGCAGGAAAACCAATGTATTGGAAAAGACACTCGGTCCCCTAATTACAAGGAGATCAATGTCACTAATTTATCTTTTGTCCCTTTCATGCGCTGCCCAAGGTTTCCAAGCCCTGTCACACTGTTGGATGGCCGATCTCAGAGTTAGTTAAAAGGAAAAAATTAAAAAGGAAAACACATACCTGACTGATTAGGAAGAAGCCGCATATCATATTCTGAAAGACAAAATAGAGAACTATGTCTTAACTATGGGTATGTTTGACTGTTTGTAGGAAACCAGATAGGTGTAAAGCAGTAAGAAATTGGATGAAAATAATGAGGCAGGCAGTAGGGGCTGAGAATCCTATTTATGGCACACCGAGCTTAAAATGGGTGTCAGCAGCAACAGCAGGAGGGAAGTGGGCTGTCAGGTCTGTGATTAACAACACAGAATTTCAGGGAACAGTTGCCACAGTAGTAAGATTTTGCCAAATACTGAGAGCAAAAAGTTAGTGTGCTACAGGATCAAGAATAGAAACAAGTGACCATGGGTTGGTATTTCTCAAAAATGAACTGTCAGGAGTACACTTTTATTAATCGAGTGATGATGTTTTGCTGTTGAGTGGTACTGTTTGCAGAGTGGGGAAAAATCATGAATCAGAATTCTCAGAAATGCTGGTCTATGAAAATAAAATAAAATGTCATGCCTTTAACAATGAAGAAGAACTTCTAGAATTTCCATGGAAATTAAGTTACAGAACCAATGCAAATAGTGGTGGCAGTGGAATATGTCATAAAAATAGGCAACAATGGGCCTCTGGAATCTTCTCTCCATTTGTTGCTTTCACAGCCTCGTGTAGAACCTTGGTTTTTGCCAGCTTAAGGCTCCTCTTCCTCTGAGGCCCCTCTTCAGCCTCCTCTGCCCTGATCAGCTCCCGCTCACCAACCCTTTTCTAGCATACCTGCTGTGTGTTTTTCATCCTTGAGTACCTTAATAAGAGTGCACAGCTGAGAGCTATTGTTTCTCTTAAAATCAATCTCTAATTAAACAAATTAACCCTAATGTATATAATCTTGCAGAAGCATTTGGATTTGTAAAAAGGTCTCCAAGACACAGTTTCTTGCATGCTGGCGGGTGAACATTTTTAGGCAGTTTAGGAGTCTTCCAGGGATTCTCAAGTCACATGATGTAAGCTGTGACATCTCTGCCTGGGAGTCAGGCTAGCCCATTGTCTAATCTTTGCTAAATAAAGCATGAAGAACCTTTCTTCTTCATGTTTGTTTGGTTTTTATACATGACTCTTTTCCTGCCTTCTTTTTATTTCTATCTAAACATGAGGAGGCAACTGATATGGTAGAAAAAACTAGAAGACCTGGACTCAAATCCTGACTTTCCCATCACCTAAATGAGGTCTTGAGCAAGTTAAACTTCTTTGAATCTCAAATTTATCTTTAAAAACTGTCAATTAAATCTCCTTTATAGGGTAGATGTGAGGAGAACTATTTGATGTTTGGCACATACTGGACTCTCAAAAGTGAATTTCTCTTCTCCAAGCCAGAAACCAGTGAGCCAAGGCTACCATGTTTTCTTTGCACACCAACCTAGCTATCCCCACAGAAAGAATCTGCAGATGCTGAGTACACAGGAACAAGGACACCAGTAAAGGCCAAATAAGGGAAAGTGCCAGGTTTGGAGCCAGGAGATCACATGCTATGTGCAAACTGCATGACCTTGAACATGTAAATGCCTTCCTGAGCCTCAGGGTCTTCAAATGAAAAGGAAGGCAACACTCATGGCTCTCTCTATTCCAAAGGAATATGATTAAGATCAAGTATGACCCGCCTGGGCAACTTGGCAAGACCTCATCTCTACAATAAATCAAAAACTAGCCGGGAGTGGTAGCGCGCGCCTGTAGTTCCAGCTACTTGGAAGGCTGAGGCAGAAGGATCAGCGGAGCCCAGCAGGTCGAGGCTGCGGTGGCCAGGAGCGGCCACTGCACTCCAGCCTGGGTGATAGAGTGAGACTCCAAATAAAAAAAAAAAAAGTTATCAAGTATAAATAAAATAGCTTTGCAACAAAAAATTATACAATGTAACATCACAGTTCTAGAAATCCTTTGAGTAGCATCAAGGAAAACATTGTTAGCATTAAGAGGAGATCAGAGAGATATTGGTACACGAACCAATGCCTTGGCTTTCAGCTTCCTATTTTCCCAGATTCAAAATTTAACCTGGCTTCAGATACTACCACATCTACAAGGCTAAATGTATTATTTAAAAATTTTTTTTTTTATTTTAAAGACAGAGGGTACAATTCAGGGTTAGGCACAAATATTTTATTATGCAGGTACCCTTGTTGATGAGGTGTGCCCCCCTCCCTGGTGGTTTTCCACTACTGCTAATCCAAACCCCTTTATGTATTATTTTTCTTTCAAATTTAAAGAAGGCAAAATTACTTTTTGTTTTAATAATGTTCTAGATATGGAAATATCAAATATTGAATGAATTACTGAGGTTAAGGAATTTATACATCTAGCATCTTACAACACACACATTTCTTAAATTAACCAAAATACTTTTGGATGAAGAAAGCTGTACTTATACCATATCCTATATACCTCAAAGTAAGTTTCGGTTTCCAGAAGGAAACCAAATTGGTGTAACCACTGCCATATGTGCTATTGTGACAATGCTGCTGTCTGTTCCAGTCACCTCATGCTCCCAAATGAATTTTTAGAAAGGGGTCAGAATGGAAAACAATACGAGAAAGATATTTGTGATTATGTGGGAACTTCCCTGAGGACTCCTGGAAATAACTGGGTGAGATTTTTTATCTAAGTAAGATTGCAAGTCCTGTGTCAGCTATGATAGTAAGAGCCAGAAAAATGCAGAATATTTTGCTTCATGTTAACCCATCTGCATTCACAAGCTGTGGAAGCTGGAGAAACACCCTGATACCTATATTATTTTCTCTTGTCCATAGATATTCCCATGGTCTAGAATGCAATGAAACAAAGTACTGATAACAAAGTACCACCCACCCTGAATAGTCAACATCGAGAAGGTCTTCTGAGATTCCTCAACAGAAGACTTCCAAAGTGGATCAAATGTTTTCAGTGTCATTCTCCCAGAATGTATTTCAATTAATTTCAAGAAAATTTCTTCACCACCACCTCTGAATCCTAATATGGTAATCAAATGCACATGGAAACACCTGTATTATCTGAAGTAACACCATTATCTTAAACTGTTTCCTTTGATTTAGTCGCATATCTGCAAGGATCTTAAAACAGGATGCCATTACAGACAAAAGGGAACATGAATCAATAGGCATGAGGAGAGCAGTAGAATGTAGTCCAAGTAGAGAACTATGAAGGGATGGGAGGGTAAAGGGAGACACCTTGGGGAGCATGGTAGACATGCATAGGTTAGAGGATTTCCTTTACTGCAAGTAGCTTAAAATTTATAAGAATCTGAGAGATACACAGAAACAATCTGCATTTGCTTTACTTTCAGATAGAAAAATAAATTTTCTAACTGAAAAAGAATTTTCTGGAATAAATTGTATTCTTAAGTTATATTTCTTTCTAAAGGCGATTGGCAGTAGCCGGAAATTGCCAGGGGAAGGGGAACACATAACATCAATAAGGGTACTTGATCTCAAACCAGGTGAAGTGGGGACCAAAGGGAGACCCAAAGCTTACCTGTACAATGACTACTTGTATACCTAATTCTGAATTGTATGCCACATCTTTAAAAGAAAATGAATTAAAAATAAAAAATAATAACTCTTAGAAGCAACATTTTAGCTTAACTTGAATATGGAGAGGGTTTTGAGGAGGAAGAATCATGTTAAACACATTTCTCTTCAAGTACAGAGTAGAGGAATATCACTGGACCCAGACACAACTGGAGCACATCTAAACTCTACAAGGCAATCCACAAGTCACTGGCTCTTCTCTAGGAAACACTGCTTCCGTTGGTTACCTAACTTTCATTGATGATTGGTGAAACTGAGTCTTGAAGTGTTTATAAGTTTCAGCAGATAGTCAGTCCCATATCAGAGTCTCTAGTCAGCCAAGGCATGTCCATCTTCCTCACCTCCCAGCAAACACCTGTCCATGTGAAGCTCTTCCTTCCTCCTGGATATAGTAACAGATTTCTTCTCACCCACCAACACCTAGGAATCCCTCCTACATTCCAGGAAACAAAGATCATCACATCTTCAGTGGCCCAGATTCATCCTTTTTGAGAAGAACCTCCTACAAGTTTTAGCATGATGTCCCATAATGCCTTGACACTGATTTAGTTTTCTTTCTCTGGTCAAAGTCTTTGCCCATTTCCTGCATGTATATATTCCTAGCACCCAGTGGCTATATACATGCTGTATTATGTAACTCAGGCATTACAAGATTTCTATTGCCATTAACTGACAAGTAAGCTGATATTCTGTAACACAGTAACCCCAAATCTAGAGAGCTTGCATATAATGTTTATCTCTTCTGAAGAAGTCACCCAGAGGTCCAGCAGGGAAAGACAGTGGTGCCTTGACAGTGGCAAGTTGATGAAGAATTCATGCCTTGGGGCAGTATAGAAAACAATTTTATAATCAAAGTGATCAAGTTAGTCAAATTCCTGTATGGTGCTTACAGTTACATTGATTACAAGTGACGACAACATTTTTTTCAGTTTTGCTTGGTCACCTGCAGCCCGTGACTTATTACTGGGAATACTCACACCCTTCAGAGACCAGCCTTGGCCAGAAGCAGCTCCCTCAAGGAGGGGGGAAACAGTCTATGTCTGAACAATACCCCACATATTACCTTAAGCCTTCTCAGCTCCTCTGGCCGAAAACAAGGTTACTTCACACTCTGAGTCAACTCCTCCAGATCAGAGACCTTGGCTTTTTCTTTATGCCCCAAATCTTGTTTAATGCCTGAAAAAAAAAATGATGTCCATCAATTCCTGTCGAACCAACTAGCACAAATAGGAAGACAAGCATTCTTTTTTTTTTTTTTTGAGTTGGAGTCTCACTCTGCCACCCAGACTGGAGTGCAGTGGCCGCTTCCAGCCACCGCAGCCTCGACCTGCTGGGCTCCGGCGATCCTTCCGCCTCAGCCTTCCAAGTAGCCGGAATTACAGGCATGCGCTACCACGCCCGGCTGATTTTTTTATTTATTGTAGAGATGAGGTCTCGCTGCCCAGGCAGGTCTCGAACCCACAGGCTCAGGCAATCCACTCACCTCAGCCTCCCAAAGGCGCGGGATTACAGGCTAAGCCACCGAGCCCGGCTCAAGACAAGCATTCTTATACTTCTATATGTGGGTGACTAATTGCCTTGAGAACCAAAGGTTTCCATAGCTTCTGCTTCTTAATCTCTCAGAAGTTCTCCTAGAAATGTTCCTTAGGACCCACTTGTATTTTTCCAGAGTTCCTGGAAAGGTTGCCTCTCAGCTGCCTGTTCTCACCCATTCCTTCCATTCTGTGCAAATGTCACAAAAACATAGGAGCACTCATTTCCTCACTGAGGAATGACTAGTATCTCCAAATTTCAACTGCAGAGTATAGTGGATTGAATAGTGTCCCCATCCCCCAAATTCATATCCACTTGGAACCTCAGAATGTGACCTTATTTGGAAACAGGTATAATTAGTTTAGAACCTCAAGATGACACCACCCTGGATTACAGTGGACCCTAAACCCAAAGACTGGTGTCTCTATTAGAGAAATGATACAAGGATTTATTTTTATATTTTTTTTTTTAAGTAATTACATTTATTTCCTCTGTATACAGTGTGACATAGCAGCAAACTTGATGGATCTTGACACTTTTTTTTTTTTTTTTTTAGTTGGAGTCTCATTCTGTCACCCAGACTGGAGTGCAGTGGCCGCTCCCAGCCACCGCAGCCTCGACCTGCTGGGGCTCCGGCGATCCTTCCGCCCAGCCTTCCAAGTAGCTGGAATTACAGGTACGCGCTACCACACCCAGTTTTTTGATTTATTGTAGAGATGAGATCTCACCAAATTGCCCAGGCAGGTCTCAAAGCTGCGGGCTCAGGCAATCCACTCACCTCAGCCTCCCAAGGCGCGGGATTACAGGCTGAGCCACCAAGCCGGCGATACAAGGATTTATAACAGAAGGCTAGATGAGACACGAAGAGGGCTACATGAAGATAGAAGCAGGTTAGAGAAATGCAGCTATATACCAAGGAATGCCAGGGATTGTCGCAAGACTCAATTTCAAATTTCTGGTCCCCAGAACTGAGAGAAAATATGTGCTGTTGTAAGCCATCCCATTTGAGGTACTATGTTACAGCCGCTTTAGGAAACTAACATGCAGAGAATTAGTCAACTTTAATATGCCCAAACCTGTCCTTCAGTCACATTCTACCATCCCTTTTACCTAACCACAATATAATCTATTTGATAGATTCTGATGAAGATGGTACGGAATAGTAAAAATAATCAGTTTTAAAATCAGGTTGTGTGCCACAAATGTGGCCATGTCATTGAGTTGCACAATGCCTCGCTGCCTTTTCTGTCAAGAAGCAATATGTTCCCTATTAATGAGATGACTCTGAGAATTTAGTGAGATAATATGTATAAGGATACCTGAAATATTTAAAACCATCTAGTCTATCTTGATTAATACTGGAATGTAGGTTCATACATCAGAATGATACGATGCAAAAATTTTTTTAAATTAAATGCCAATAATCTCTAAGATGATTAAGCTAATCAACCTTGTTCACACAGGAAATGATCTGGAGATCTTTTTAAACCTATGAGTTCCACCCAGGCTAGGCTCCGGAGGTGGGAAAGGCATTGGTAATTTTTTTAAAGCTCTTTTGTACAGTGTTTCATATTTGTTTTGATGTCACAAGTCACGCATCTTTTAATAGATTAGATCAAGTGATGTCTTCAATAATTTATTTTCATGTCACATCATAGAAAGTGTAATAAAAGAATGAGGGTTCAGATGCAGAAAAACAGTCACACTCTAGTGACCCTAGTAACCCTAACAGCACAGACACTTGGTAGACAAGACACTACCGATATGGCTTTCAGCTCCATGACAAATGTCACAATTAACATGACTGAAAATAAAGTGGCCCTTTATTGTACCATGGGGTCTACTGTTTTGTTGCTGATATTGTGCATGTGTGTACATGCACACATAAGTGTAGGTTTGTATATGTGTGTGTATTCCAGTTAGCAGTGCCTAATTTAATATTTTCTATCTATCCCCATTCCCTTAGCTTATTCCTGTGCTTAGCCATACAAAAACTTTCAATAATGCACCATTACAACGCCCTTTCACATAATTTGTATTTTGCTTCCTTAGTGAAGAGGCATTGATTGTCTTCCCTTCTCAAGCATTTACAACAAATAAGTCATTTCTGTAGTCACAGTACATCATAATGCATCCAAAATAAACATTAGTAAAGAAGTTAGCTTTGAATCTCAAATATAGAACAGGCCTTCTTAAAGAGAAAAGCTGGCAGTGTCCTTGGTGACAGTGTTGCCTGTTGCCATGGGAATATGTCCAACGATCCTATGACATTTCCTGGGACCACATAGGCTAAGTGGAAAGGCCTTTTAGACACTAATCCCATGCTCATATATTTGCCTGGTAAAACACTGGGGAAGAGAAAATTCAAGATTAAAGGAATGTATAGTGCTACAGTATGTGACTCAGGCATTACAAGATTTCTAAACTGTTATTTTTAGCTGGTATACAAACTGCAAAAAAGCAAAATGAGAAAATAGCAATACATCACATAAATGTTAATCCCATTAAATCCTGAAGTATGTGTATAATGTATAGGTTAACAAAACTCTCTCACTGAGGGCACCAGTAGACTTATTTTCACGTCTCTAGCTCTTCCCCAAGGCACACAATCATAAGGTCTTCACACAATCATAAGGTCTGTACGTACAAGTGTAGCCAGTCCACTGGCTCCCTTCATGCACATTTGGTCTTCATCTGGGTTTCAAATAAGCATCCTGGGTATTAGATTAAAAAAATAAAAAGGAAATTGCTAATCTTCAGTCATTTTGATCTATAATAATGCCAATTTCAACCTAATATATTGTTATTCTGCTAGGCTCTACTTAGAACACAAATATTAAATACATATATCTGAAATTTAAAATCCTATTAGCTCACTGGTTCTGTCGCAGTAGACACTGAGCCTAGAAGCCATTTGACTTGCAATGTCTCTGTTTTTTGTGTTTTGTTTGTGTGGCCTTGTTTTTGTTGCTGTTTTTTGGGATTTTTTTTGAGCCACAATCTCAATCTGTCGCCCAGGCTGGAGTTGCAGTAGCACGCTCATGGCTACAGCAAACTTGACCTGCTGGGCTCAGGTGATCCTTCCACCTCAGCCTTCCAAGTAGCTGGTACTGCAGGTGTGCACCACCACATTTGGCTAATTTTTTAATTTATTGTAGAGATGAGGTCTTGCCATGTTGCCCAGGCAATCCTCTCACCTCAGTCTCCCAAAGTGCTGGAATTACAAGCGTGAGCCACCACACCCAGTTGTGTCTCTGTTCTTTATCATGGAAATCACATTGGAGAGTTGAGATGAAAGTTGGCCTGCTCAGCAGCCTGTGGACACTAAGAGAGATCATCAAGGAATAGGTAGCTTTGCTCTGATTCACAGAAGTTGGGGGTCATAGGCCAACTCCTCTATCAGCCTGCACCTGAGGAAAGTCCATCAGTTTCCAAAAGTTGCTGCTTTCTGGGTATTAGGTTAAAAAAGAAAAGGAAATTACCTATCTTCAGCCATTCTTGACCTATAAAAATGCCAATTTTAACCAGGTTCTACTTAGAACACAGATATTAAATACTTACATCTGAAATTTAAAATCCTACATGGCTTTAAATTTTATATATATTTACATATATATATATATAAAACATAGGTAAGTGATATATATATATCACTTACATTCCTTTAGCTAGGTTAGATAGAACCTAGTGATATATATATCACTTACCTGTGTTCTATCTAACCTAGCTAAAGGAATGTATTTTTTAGACATTCCTATATCTCTATAGTAAGGATTGAGCACTAACTATGTGCTAGGCACTATGCTAAATACTCTACATTCTTTTTTATAACTTAAGAAATTAGCTATATGAGGTAGACACAATTATTACCCAGTTTTATAGATGAAATTGAGGATAAAGCAGATGACATATAGTATTTTGTCCTGGGTCTTAAAGCTCAGAAGCCCAAAAGAGGTGAAACCAGACTTTGGCCTTGGGCTGTCAGATTCCAAACCTTAAGCAATCAGGGTCCTATGGTGTATTGGGCCTGAAAAGGGAGATCATCTAATCTAGTGTTTTTTCCTTTTTTTTTCCTAAAGTAGCAGAAGCCTCTTATCAAATGCAACTTTATGTGGAATTCCTAGTGATATGGCATGAGGACAGAACTGCCTTCATCTATTTGGAAAATGCAGGGGACCCCTGACACTGCTGACCCACAGGACATTCCTGCCTTTTTTTAAACTGTAGGCCATCGTTGTGTCCATGCTTCCAGGAGCCGCCCAGCAGCACATTATGACCAGTGTCAAGTTCTTGCATTTCCAGGAAACCTGTGTTATGGGAGGATTCCCCATGTCAATATAGCCCCTCCTGTCAAGTCTTGTATTCCATTCCCCAGTACTTTGAAGATCAGGTCCCACACAGGTACTCCTGGCTTCACCAGTATATAATAGACAACGCTTTGAGTAAGTGAGCTACATTCTTGTGGAGCAGGTACTTGCTTCCCCCTCTGTGGTGAGACCTTTCCTTAGGCACTGGTCTGTAGGGAGAAGGGAAGGAGGGCAAATCTTGAGGACAAGTCTCATCTCTCAGAGCAGGTCTTTGAGTGGACTCCAGGGACAGAAAGCTCCTTTCCCCACCCTAAGACAAGGAGAAAGGCTGGTCTGCTGACCCAAAGAGTTCAGAAAAATCGGAGGCTCAAGCATTTTTTGACAGATCCATCCAAATGTTCTCATCTCAAGTCTGCTTTATCAGGACCTTCATTTCTACACAGGAAACCTGTCACTCCTGTGCACTGCCTCCTCTTATCTCTGCCATGCAGGTCTGATTTTCAGCACAGTCTGCCCTGTGGCTTCAGGAGAAGTGAATCTCTTTAAATGCTGCCTTGAAGAGCTTTCAGCATTTACAGCTCACTCCGAGTCTGTAGTTGTCCACATTTGCCTAAACTGAGCCTGTGGTTTTCTCTTTTTAAAAAAACTTCTAAAGCCAATGCCACTTCCACCACCACCACTGTCCAGGTGCTGGAGCTTGTATGAGTACGTCCTTCACCTCCCACCTGTATTTCATCCGAGTCTACCCCAGGTGAGTCTTCTAATGGGATGCACCAGCATGCCTCAGATTGGCATCAGGAACCATCAACTTACCACCAGCAACCAGACTTCAGTACTATTTGACTAGTGAGTGAGCATTCCAGAATTCCATCTGAAAGGGCAGCTTTCAGAGCTAATTCCTGATACCAACTGGCTTATCCTACTTAGGTTCCCTCCAAATCAATACCTGAGATGAGACTTGTGGGTAGGTAGTACATTTAAGTGCTGATTCTAGGGTGGAGGCATGGACCACCAGGAAGACTAAGAAAGGGAAGAAACAGCAGCAGTATAGGTGAGTTATTGCCAGCACAACTGTGACAACAAAGGCTCAGTTTCACTAGAACCTCCTGAGCAGCACAGAAAACGTCCCCTAAATTGTCCCCCAGCAGGACTAGAGGCAGAGAGCTTAATTATTCACTATGTCATACTTTTTGCCAAAGTTATCTGGAAGCCCAGAACTCTTACAGCCAATTGAAGTAAATTCGCTTGCTGATGTTAGCCATTGTTCCAAGGTTCCAAGTATGGGAGGAAGGGAAAAGAGATTATATTATTTGATTAAATAAACATGAAAGACATGAGCTACCCTTGCTATAAAAAGGGTAGCCTACCTCACTGAACTCAAATTATAATAAAACTTTTTTCACAGAGATAAGAGACACAGTAACAGCAGTTATGTTTGGAAAGAATTTCAGTTTTAAAATGTAGAATATTATACCTTGAAAAATATTCCAGTGGAGATCAAAGAATTCCAGAATTAATCCTTTAGTAAAAGTCAAATATTTTCCTGAAGCAAAGTATATATGAGCTTCCCTGTGCAACTTCTGTTAGCTAATTTATTCTGTTATGTCTGTTGCTTTATAGCATTCATGAAACATATTTATAGGGCATTTTCTATGTGCCAGGCATTGGGCTAGAACCCAGGGATAGGGTGGTAAATAAGACAGATGAGGTCTCTGCTCTTGTAATGCTTAGATTTTACTTATATAAGACTGATAATAAAGAAACCAACAAATAAACATAATGTTTCAGAGAACTAAAACAGTGATGAGTTGGAGAATATTTGGGGACACTACTTCAGACTGTGTAGTCAAGGAAGGTAACATTTGAAAAGATAACATTTGAAAGTAGAATGACACATAGAAACAGTTCACTGAAATTGAAAAGACCTAGTGAAGAGGCAAGAATAAGCATGTTGGGTTTGAGATTAGACTGCAGTAGCAGAGGGACCAGTGGAAAGTAAAGGCAGCAAATAGGCAGGGGCCAGAGCTCACAGGTCATGAGAATCACACTTGGGAATTTGAGTTTTAAGTGTAATCAAAAGCTATCTGAGGGTTTTTATAGAAGTATGATACAACTACACACACACACACACACACACACACACACACACACACACATATAGGTAGAGAGATAAGCTATACACATATATGTACGTATTTATTCATTCTGACAACTGTGGAAAAAATAGATGAAAGTATATCTTGGAAACTTTTTTTTTTTTTCTTTTTGAAAGCTATTTCAATAATCCTGGCAAAACAGTGGTGAATAGTATGTGATAGAAGAGATAGAAGCAGGAAGATTCTGGATACATCTGGGAAGAGATGCTAAAAGGAGTTGGTCATAGATTGGATCTAAGCATGTAAAAAAACAGTGGAGTGGAGATGGCCTCCTGGGATTTTGACCTGAGCTTCTACGAATTCTCTTTAGTAGGAGCGAAAAGACTGGGGGAAGAACAGATGGTAAGGGGGAGGTGAGGGTTGAGAAATCAAGACTTTTTGCATGATCCCTTGACTTTCAGTCTCTCTTAGTTATAGTGACAGAGAATACTGCAGGCATGTTTATGACTTAAGAAAGAAAGCACTATTTTGTAAACTGCAACAAAGAGGCATTGCTCTATTATGATTCTTTGCACATACCTTGAGGAAAGAACACAATCTATTCATCACAGGTTGAAAAATGAGCTGATGATCCATAAAGCTTTATTCTATCTGTGGAATGTATTTTTCATGATTGTTTAGAAATTTTTCAAGAAGGACAGAATTAATGAATGAATATTTTCTTACTTAAATTTTATTTTAAACCTCAGAGGTGTCAAAATATTCTCTACAAAAAAAAGGGTAAAAATCTTATACTGTTCACTACAAAGGCTAGAGAATAGCATAGTGAACATTGGAGACTCAGATAAGGGAGGTTGGGAATGAAAATCACCTGTCAGGTGCCATGTGGACAGGTGGGGGCAGGGACACACTAGAAGCCTAGACTTCTTTGTCACTAAACATTGCACCCATGTAACCAAAAATCATTGGTACCCCCTAAAGCTATAACAATAAAAAGGAACAATTATTGAAGCCAATTTTAATAACTTTTTCCTCTGAAATTTGATTTTTTAAAAAGAATTATAATTCCTTTAATTGTCATATTTAATTCCTCCTCATAACTAAATTGAATTGATGGCATAGAGACATAAATTAATAATAAAGAAATTAATTGTGATATTTTAGCCAAAAAAAGAAAAACCTTCTAATTTGGTGACAGCTACAACACACAGCTTTAGTATGGAAAATAAAGAAAGATCTTTGTTTTCACAGTGCAGGGTGGTCTACCATGGAAGGTTCAGCCCATAGGACAGGCTCAAAAACATGTCTTCTTCTAGAAAAATCAACCAGTTAGATCTGATACATGGCACATTAAAGTAAAAACCCAGTGAAGATAGTGCAAGGGTAATGGTGGATTCAACTTGGTGGAGGAGCAAACTCAGAGTATTAACTGATAAATCTTTGCTTGGTGGCCTATGAGTGATTATTTACATATATAATTTT
>JAPVLO010004392.1:0-15597 GCA_027257055.1 Cephalopachus bancanus | reverse complement strand
GTAGAATGATTTGAGTTCCTCAGGGTATGTTCCCAATAGGGAAATTGCTGGGTCATATAGAAGGTCAATTTCTAGTTCTTTCAGAAATCACCACACTGTCTTCCAGAGAGGTTGCACTAGTTTGCATTCCCACCAGCAGTGTAGAAGCATTCCTTTTTCTCCAAATCTTCTCCAGCATTTGTTGCTGTTTGTTTTATTAATAATGGCCATTCTTGTTGGATTTAGGTGGTTCTTATTTGCATTTCTCTGATGATGAGTGAGGCTGAGCACTTTTTCATGTGTTTGTTGGCTGCCTGTATATCTTCTTTTGAGAAGTATCCATTCATGTCTTTTGCCCAGTTTTGAATGTGGCTGTTTGTTTTTTTTTTTCCTTTTGGCATGTCTGAGTTCCTTGTAGACCCTAGATGTTAGGCCTTTGTCAGCTACACAGTTGACAAATATTTTATTCCATTCTGTGGACTGTCTCCCTGCTTTCTTGATGGTTTCTTTTGCTTTGCAGAAGCTTGTTAGTTTGATGAGGTCCCACTTGTCTATCTTATTTCTTAAGGTATTGGCTTTAGGGTTCTGAATAGGAGTTGGTTGCCAGTTGAGAATAAGAAATTTTTTATAGGTACTGTTCTTACCAATTCATGTTCAATGGACAGCAAGCATTTACTGAGCACCTACTAAGTTTTAGATACTTGGAATCAATCACAGATGTTTTTCCCATATGAAACTTCCATTCTTGTGTGTTTGGGGGGCTACAATGAAAAATAAGTATATTTTTTAAAAAAAGTATATTATTAAAAAGAAAATATTTATTATATGACAGGAGGAAAAATTCAGTATAGAAAGAGAAGCGCATAGTAAAGGGAGTCAGAACTATGTTTTATGGGCAGGGAGGTTAAGGCATGTAAGTGAAACTCATTGAGGAAGTACTGTTGAAGAAAAGCCATAAATGTAGTGAGGAATTTGATCATTAATATACCAGAAGAAGAATGGTTTAAAACAAAGGCACAGGCAGTCTGAGACTGTAAAAGAATACATGATCCACTTGAGAAAAGCAAAGGAACAGTCAAAACTTAACAAACTTGAGTAGAGTGAGTAAGCAAGAGGGAAATCAGATAGGTAACGTTTGTGTAGATCATGTTGGATTTGATTATAAGGACTTCAGACGACAACAAGAACTCCACAGTTTCTATGTAAACTGGAGTAAAATGAGAGAGAAGTAGAACAAATACTTCAACAGCCAATAGTCATTTTATAGTTTAAACTTCTTTTGCATTTTTTACATTTATCTTACACAGTGTCTAGTATTGAATAGCATGAAAGGTTAATTACTTACTAAAAATATTTTTAGTAGCATGAAATTTGTAATATTTGGTACTATTGTTCTAAATAAAGAATCTGATGAAAATAAAACCATAACAGTTCTTCAAATTGAATAAATAGTCAATAAGTAATTTAACTTAAAATATTTTTTTTTAGCCGGGCTCGGTGGCTCAGCCTGTAATCCCGCGCCTTTGGGAGGCTGAGGTGAGTGGATTGCCTGAGCCCGCGGGTTCGAGACCCGCCTGGGCAGCGAGACCTCATCTCTACAATAAATCAAAAAATCAGCCGGGCATGGTAGCGCATGCCTGTAATTCCGGCTACTCGGAAGGCGGAGGCGGAAGGATTGCCGGAGCCCAGCAGGAGAGGCTGCGGTGGCCGGAAGCGGCCACTGCACTCCAGTCTGGGCGACAGAGTGAGACTCCAACTCAAAAAAAAAAAAAAATATATTTTTAAGAAGCAGAATTTGCAAAAGATAATTAAATAAGAAGAAAGTTACATACGGATATAAAACATTTGCAATAGTTTCAAAAAATTAACCATATATTTTGTACATTATTAACATTATTTTTCCTAAAAGCTCTTATGATTTTGTTAATTACTACTTTGAGTAATCATAACTGACTCTCATTCTTCTATCAGATTTTTTTCTCTTTTCTACGAACTTGCCATCAAATGGAGTATATACTATATAAAAACATTTCTCAAAAACAATGCACAACCCAATAGAGTTAATGTTTTCTAATTAGGTATTACTTCCTTTCTAATGTGATTTTTGTTTACCTAATTCTATGGATTTTTAATATCCTTTTTATACTGAAAAAACAGGGCTATATGTATTATTTATATTAAATCCCATACTTGATATAACTTTCCAGTTTAAGGTAAACATAATTCAGCATAAGTTACAGTAACTTTTATAACTGCAGGTAATATAATAAATTGCATTAAGAAAATCTATATACTGCTGAAAAGCAAATTCACTTGTAAGGTACACAAGATTTAGATTTTGAATATACCATCAATAAGTTTAAAACTTTACAATTATTTCATAGTATGTGTTTCTATTCTATTAGTGTAAGCACTTATTATAAAATATATACGATTAGATATATACTTTAGGAGAATTACATAAAATAAAACAAGAAAACATCTACAAAAACTTTTTATACACTTCAGATAATATAAATGAGATCACCAGAGTTAAAATTACTAGTATGAAAAACAAACATATGGGAGATAATCTGATGTGGTAGTTATGAGCTGATAACCTATGAGACAATGAAAATTAAAACGTGATGTTCTACTTTAATAACCATATCTCATAAAGTGCTAATTGTTCCTCTGGAAATTATTCCATGAGTTAATGATGGGTACTAGGTACCTACAATCATTAAAAGTATTCTTTATACTTACCTGTCAGGGAAGATCCCATGATCATGAAGATGGTTTTCCCGGGGGGAGGCTTGTTCATTGCACTCCGAATGTGCTGACCCCCGAGATTTCCCCAAATGTGAGAAACTCAACTGCATAATTTGTGGTAATGGGGGACTGTGTTGGCACTCTCCCTTGGTCTTAGTTGTTTAAAGATTAGGCTTTGTGCTCTATAATGAATAACAGTGTATCTACTTTTTTTCTTAGTAGTTTTCTGGCTTTATTTGAGAGTTCCTGTATTAGTAAATTTTCAAATAAAATATTTTCAGGGGTAGCAAAAACAAAGTATTATTTTAGAAAAAAGCTTATGATATAAATCAGTAACTTACAACTTTGCACTCCTACAAGTATTTTAATTCAGTAAATACATTAATAAAGTATTATTATGTAATAAATGTTTTATATTTCTACAAGAAATTTGGTACAACATTTTTTGTCTTTGAAGGTAATGCTTTCTATCTATCTCACTAACTTTCATTTTCTGTGACTAGAAATATAGCTATGCATAAAAATAACATTTGAGAATTTTTTTAAATACATGTTTTTAAATGAAAGGTACATAAAATTTTATTTTTTATTAAAATATTGTAATGTTTAAAACAAATATTTAAATGTCAAGTACTTGTTTAAAACAAATAAGTGTTTTAAGACAAAAGCCTAGTAGTATATTATTATATAATAAATACATATTTGTATGTCCTATTAATATGCAATGGTTCCATGAATTTTAAATAAATTTTGAAAATAGAAGGAGTAAATATACAGAGAACAAGTTTATGATGATAGCGTAATAGCAAAATGGCAACATAGATATGCTGAGTTCTTTAAAATTAAGTTATAAACAATCAGCAATGACAAAAAGGACTTGGTGAATGCCCATTTATATACAACTGTCTACAATTTCCATTTTATTGACTTCACTTGAACAAATTCCACCTGTACAGTTATATAAAATTACAGAAAAACAAGAAATTTTCAATTCATAGATGCCAATTATATCAATTTTAAGCACTTTAATAATTTAATATATTTAGTATGCTAGAGAACGTTAGAAAATCTCAATTTTTAACTATTTAAACTAATTCAGTTAAGTAGAATATACGTGAATTAACTAAAGAACTACTCACAACCACTCATATTTAATGTAATCATCTTTTTACCCACATATTCTTGATTTACATATTTTTTTAAAAAGGTATTTTTTATTTCTTTGATTTTTTAATGTTGAGGTGTAATTATTATATACAAAAGTAAAAATATCAACTATACAACTCAATTAATTTTATATATACAAACACTGTGTAACCACTACTCTGGTCAATATATAAAATAAAGCTTGCAGTCTCAGAGGATTTATTACATTTCTTCTAATTTTACTATCACCCCCAGAAGTAATCACTATTATAATGTCTATCACAAAGCAGTGGTTTTACCAATCTTACATGTCACAAAAATAAAATTCTTGCATTCAATTCTTGCATGTCATATAAGTGAAATTCTCTTGTGGATGACTGCTTTTGACAATCATTACATATCTAGAATTCATCATGTTCTGTTTATGAATGAACCACAATTTATGAATCCATTCTAAGACTGATAAATTTATTTTAAAAGTCTGAAACTGTTATAAACAAACTTAATATGAATATTTGTGCATTTTTGTTTGTTTGCCTACTTGTTTGCTTCCTGTATATAAGTACCCATTTATCAGGGTTATATAGTAATGGAAATGTTGGTTACGGAAATGTTGGTTCATTCTGTAGGCCTATGCTTGGCTGTAGGTGGCACTGTCAAATACTTTTTCTAAATAAATACTTACACTTTCACAAGCAATAAGACACCCAAGTAGAGCACATCCATGCTGATATTGTCTATCTTCAATATATTTCTTTGTATTCTCTCTGGAGTGCTTCAATGGTATTACATAGTGGTATTAATTTAAGTTTACTTGGTGAGTAATGATGCAGAGAACTTTGTCAAAATACATGTTTCTCATTTGAAATTCTGCCATTTAAATATCTGCTCCATTTATGCACCTTTGTATTGAGTTGTTTATCTATTATTGATTTGTATATGGCTTGTACATTCTGGATAAAAATCTTTTGTCATGTATATACATTTATTACTAATAAATAAAATTCATACCAAGAAAAAATTCTAAATCTAAAATGCAATTTTTATACCACTTCCCATGATATGCTTTTTAATAAGCAGAATTTAGATTGATGCATCCATTTATATAAATAATAAATCAATATGATAAAAATATGAATTGTATGGTCAATGTATAAAGAAACAAACAATCCCATAAATGGTACAGATTCTTTGTAAGGTACAATAAATACATGTATACACATATGTTTAAATACATATGTATATACTTATTGTATACATTCTGATGTTTAGATATAAATATTTGTTTATATATAAATTTATCTGCTGGCATCAGGGTGAGAAATAGAAGATGACCACCTAGCTATTGTATATTTTATATATAAACACATACGTAGTCTGGGCCATAGAGAAAAGGAGATGTAAAATAATAAATAGCAAAGACTAAATTTTTATAAAATGAAGTTTGTTATTTCTCAAAAGTTTATCTACTGGTTTTTAGATTACTACAAATGTATAGATTCATTTTCATATTATTACAGTATTATTTGCCATAGACTATTAGGATGTCAATTTTAATGCTGACATATTAACCAAAAAATATAAAATTAAGTGTAATTGATAATAGAAGGAAGTTTATCATTATAGTAATTAAAAGGCATAGCAAACTTTAAAATTAAGAATAGGTAATAAAGTTAACCTGAAAAAGCAAACCAATACACAAGAAGAAAAAATCAATGACATCAAAGATATAAATAATAAACATGATTTAAAAGGAAATCATACTTTTTTTTCAAAACTTGCATTGCTTAATTATTTCACCAAGAGATCAATTTTCAAAGCAAAGCAAATACAAATTTGCCATAAAATAAATTTTAAAAAGGACTCCAAAGCAAAGTATAATGTAAAGGCTGAAAATGAAATAATAGATTAAGACATACCAAAGGTACCGACACATTTAAAAGAATGACTATTAATATCTAATATCATTTGATTCAAAACGAAGAACTTTAAGTGAAAATATTAACCCTTCAAAATTTACTTAATATCTTCTACGTTGTTTAAATACTGATAAAAAGTGGTGAACATGACTGAATCGCTATCCTCAAGGATTCAAAAAACTATTACAAGGAACACAAGAATCATGCAAATGAAACTGACAACTTTTTATTAACAAGTGAAATAAAAATAGAGAAGTTAAAATGCCTGGAATTGAATTTACTATGTACTCCAGAAAGGCTTCTTTGTAGAAGTCCTAAATAAGTACATACCTTAAAGGAAGTTTGTAAGTGAATATCCAGGGAAGACAGTTCCACGGAGAAGAAACAAGATGGGCTAAGACCCTGAGGTTAAAACACTTTTAATATGCAGATAGGACAAAAATAAAGTAATGTGCCTTAGTTATAGTGAACAAAATATGTAAATAATGGAGAGACATTAAAGTACAAAAATATCAGATGATAGATAATCTTGAATGCCATGATACGATAAATACATTTTGTGAAAGTAGATTAAGAAGTAATTAATGAACTGTGAGAAGAGGACTAAACAACACATATTAAATAATGCATGGTTTATAGTAGGTCTCCAATAAATATGTTTAAGGAATAAATGAGAGATATCAGCATATTTGTACTTAGAAAAGTCTACTCTTGTGGTTATGTAGGGGAAAGACTTGAAAAGGCAGTTCAGGTGACATGTCAATATAGTTCAAACATGATAATGTAGCTTGGATTATGATTTTAGCAATAGAGAACTGAGATGTCATTTGAACCATGTTTTAAAATAGAAAAAACACAATAAAAATAATCAAAACAATATTTTTCTATCTTTAAAGCAGTTGTGAATGGTAATAAATTAAATGGTTTTAATTGTTCATAACTAGTACTTGTGCTGATCTTGAATCCTACAATCTTGCTGAACTCACTAGGGGTAGGAATTATTATTTCATTCCTTCAAATAAATATCTCATCTAAAAAAAAGATCTCATTCATTTTTTAAACATTTTTTAAATTTTTTAGCTAAAACATTTCATACTATGCTAAAAAGTATTAAAATATATAAATACATTGTGGTGAATATACATTCTTACATAGTTTTTGATCTCAGAAAAGAAGCATACAGTCACTCAACTTTAATTTTTATGTTACAAAAAAGAATGAGGACAGCCTCCAAAGAGGACAGTGGGGGTACTCACATGTACCCATTGCACCATAATACAGAGTGGTGGTGAGGAGTGGGTCTCAGTGAACCCATACCACAATCAGTGAACATTGTGATTTGCAAGTAGTTTCCAAATCCTAGTTCCCCATCCTCCAACTTGTCCAACTATCAAAATTGCAAAAAATAGAAAAGCTTCTCACCCACAGCCCTGTTTCAAAATAGAACAAGTTCAGGTCCAGAACAGGGAAAAATAGAGGGCTGACCAAGCATCACAAGTGAAAGCCTCTTCAACTGCCACTAAATAATGGAACTAAAGAGAGAGAGAGAGAGAAATCTGTCACAAATGAGGAAAAATCAACTGAGGGACACAGGCAATTCCCAGTGTTACAAAGAAAAAATGCCTGAAACATCAGATCTCAGAGCCCAAACAATGGAAGACACCAAAAAATGGTCCCAGAATACAACAGGGATTAGGGAATGGATGGAAAGAGTGAATACGACCCAAGAAAGACAAGATGCAACACTGAAAGGACTTGTAACAGATTTTGGCCATAAAAAAATTTCATCAAGAAAATAAATAATAAGATGACAAACATGGAAAGCAGAATTAATCAAGCAGAAGAAAGAATATCAGAGCTTGAAGACCAAGCCATGGAATTAATCCAATCTGTAAAAATAATTGAAAGAGGGAGTTTAAGATGGCAGCTGACAGACTGGTCTGTAAGAGTCTCCATGGAGACAAGTGCTAATAAAGACTCTCTGAGTGAGTGGGAGGGTGCTGGTGGAAGTGTGAAAGTTCACCTGGGGGGATACATAGGTGCATGCACACGGGTCCCTCCTCTGAGGGTGACTGCAAGCCCCCACCACCCTGAAATTGGCACACGGCCAGAATGATTGTGCACAGGAGCATCTGCTGCTGTGTGAATGGGTCTACTACTGCTGCAGGAATGCACCTGAGAAAAGCCTGCTGCTGAATCCAACTGATTCCCATAGCCTGGCACCTGACCCACATCACCTGTCATAATGGATCAGCGGAAGCCCTGGATCTGAACAGTGGAGAGAGAGGATTGGGAAAGCTGAGAGGACTCCATACCCAGTGAAGAGATGCCCACCACAGTCATTTTCTTTGACCCAGGACCAAGCAGAGATTTGCATTGCTCCACCCACCTCTGCTCAGCCTCCAACTTGTTGCCTAAGGTAATCTCATCAAACTGGGAGAGACAGAAGCCCCTCTCCCAAGCTGAATCAGACATAGACAACTCAGATCTGTATGGCTGACCTGTCAGCAGCAAGCTGAGTGACCCCAGATCTGACTCACCCCCCTCCCAAAGTAGACCTGCTGCAACTGACCGAAGCTATGAGTTACCCTATCTGCCTTCAATGAGAACAGGGGGGAGGGACTAGAGATCAGAGCTGAAGGGACCCTGGGCATCCAGGAAGGACCTCAGAACCAGTCTGATTCTTTCTTTTTATTTTTTGACTATTTGTTTGACTCAGTTTTATTTGCTTTTTGTTTTAGTTTTAGTTTTTGTTTTTTTCTTTTCTTTTCTCTCTTTCATTCAGGTTTTGATAATGTTTTCATACTTGCTTTACTGATTTTTTTCATGCTTCTTTCTATTCTTTAGACCCCTGGTTTGTGTAGGGGAAGTCAACATCAATAGGCAGAATTTTATTGGACTGTGTGTTTGTGTGATTACCTATATGCTCTAGGGTTTTTCTGTTTTTGTTTTTTTTGTTCTCTTTTCTGTCTTTGTATAGATTTTCATTTGTTAGTTGGTATGTCTGTCTGTTTTTTCCCCCTTACTCTTCTCTCACCCCACCTTCCTCTTGACCCACCCCCCTCCTTCTTCCATTATTTTCCTTTTTCTTGCCTCATTTTGTTCCAGGAAGTCAACCCAAAACCCCTACAGGGACAGATTGTAAGGCAGTGGGAAGTGGGTTCCAGGGTGCCCATACCCCGGGTTGGTGGATACTGGAATTAGCAGATAGATTCTGAAATGCAGCTCCCTCCTCAACTAAATCTCAAAACTGCAAAAAGTACAACCCCCACCCCACAGTCCAGCTCAGAAGTGAACCAAGCTAGAGGATCCACATAAGGAAGAATAGGAGACTGAGCAAAAGGGAGTAAAAGAAACCCTACCATCCCTGAAAATCAGAATTAAAGATGAGGGGGGGAGTGTGTGTGTAGTGGGGAGATAATCTACACAAATGAAGAAAAACCAAAAGAAGAATATGGGTCTCTCACAGATCCCCGGAAATTCAGAAACTGAGAAAACAGAATTTGGAACACAAACAATAAAGAGTCCCCAGAATGACTTGTCTCAAACTACAATCCCAGATATCAAGATGCTAATAGAGAAATTAAAAAGAATTGAGGAGAGACAAGATGAATATAGGAAGAAGTTGATAACTGAGATAACAGTAGTAAAGAATACTGTGAATGAAACAAATAACAAAGTGATAAGCATGGAAAGCAGAATTAGCCAAGAAGAAGAAAGAATCTCAGAGCTTGAGGACCAAAATATAGAACTAACCCAAACTGTCAAAAACCTAGAAAAGAAGCTTAAAAATCAAAACAAAAACTTCAAGAGTTTAGCGATTACTTTAAGAGGCTGAACCTAAGAGTAATTGGACTTCCTGAGGCAGAAAGAGTGACAGAGAGCACCCTGGAACAAACATTCCATGAAATTATTCAAGAAAACTTCTCTCATCTCATCAGTGATGTGACCATTCAAACACAAGAGATTCAGAGAACCCCTGCAAGACAACAAATGAGAAGACCACCTCTTAGGCACATAATAATTCACCTAAACAAAGTAGGTATAGAAGAAAAAATTCTAAAGGCAGCATGAGATATAGGTCAGACTACCTACTGGGAAGATCAATTAGAATAGCAGCAGATTTATCTACAGAAACACTTCAGGCTAGGATATCTTAGAGGCCAATTATCAAAGTTCTCAAAGATAATCAATTTCAACCAAGAATAACCTATCCAGCTAAACTAAGCTTCATCAGTGAGGGAGAATGAAAATCTTTCCCAGATATTCAATCTCTAAGAACTTAGGCTGCCTCTAGGCCAGCTCTACAAGAAACACTTAAGAAAGTATTAAGCACAGAAGGAAGGGAAAAAAGAACAATAGCATTCTTCACAAGAGTGCAAGAAAAAGATTGAAAACATACAGGAATCAACCACAAAATCAAAAGAAACAAAACAAACTAACAGGAACAACAACACCTCTATAAGAACCTGATGACACGAATAAACTCTCACATTTCAACAATTAGCCTGAATATGAATGGACTAAATGCACCACTGAAAATACATAGAATGGTAAAATGGATAAAATATCATGAGGCAACAATATATTGTCTCCTAGAGACACATCTCATCAGAAAGGACACTCACAGACTCAAAGTAAGAGGATGGAAAGCAAAATTTTAGGCAAATGGAAAACAAAAGAAGGCTGGAGTTGCAATCTTAACCTCAGACAAAATACCCTGTAAGCTATCAAAAAATTTTAAAAAGATGAAGTTGGTCACTATCTAATGATAAAAAGTTCAATCCATCGACAAGAAATATCCATCCTAAACATATATGCACCCAACATAGGAGCACCAACATTCATAAAGTAGCTTCTAGTCAAACTTAAGAAAGAGATTGGCTATAACACTATCATAGCTGGGGACTTTAAAACCCCACTCACAACCCTAGACAGATCATCAAGACAAAAATTCACCAAAAAGATCTGGAACCTCAATAAGACTCTTGAACAAATGGACTTAATTGATACCTACAGAACATTCCACCCAATGACCACAGAATATACATTCCACTCATCACCACATGGAACATACTCCAAGATTGACCACATCATTGGCCATAAATCAGACATGAGCAAATTTCATAAGATTGAAATTTTGCATGCACCTTCTCAGACCACAGTGGAATATAAATAAATATTAGCATCAACGAAGTTCCCTAAAAACCCAAAAAAACATGGACACTAAACAGTATAATGCTAAGCAATCCTGGGACAACAATGAAATCAAAACAGAGATTAAAAGGTACCTGGAAACAAATGAAAATGAAGAAATATCTTCCCAAAAACCTTTGGGATGCCATGAAATCAGTAGTAAGAGGGGAATTCATATCTTTACAAATACACATGAAGAAAATGGATAGATCACAAGTTAACATCCTAACAAGTCACCTAAGGAAGCTGAAAAAGCAAGATGCAGCAAAACCATAACTTCAGCAGAAGAATCCAGTTTTCCAAAATAAAAGCCCAAATCCAGGAAATAGAAGACAAAAAATTAAAACAAAAAGTCAAAGAAACAAAAAGTTGATTCTTTGACAGGATAAACATGATTGATGGTCCCCGTCAGACTGATCAAGAAAAAGAGAGAAAAAGTCCAAATAAACTCAATCAGAAACACAAAAGATTAAGTCATAACTGACCCTGAAAAAGTACAAAAGATTATCAGAGACTACTAAGTACAATTTCATGGAAACAAACTTGAAAAACTAAACATAGCGGGGACTTTCTGACATCACACAACCTCCCTAGGTGGAAACAAAAAGAAATTGAGACCTTAAATAGACCAATAAAAATCAAGGAAATTGACTAAGTCATAAGAAAATACCTACCAAAAAAAAAAAAGTCCCGAACCAGATGACTTTCCAATAGATTTCTACAAAACATACAAGGAGGAATTGATACCAATCCTATAAAGTATTCCAGGCAATTGAGAAAGATGGAACTCTCCCCAAATCATTTTATGAAGCTAACATCACATTGATACCCAAGCCAGGGTAAAGACCCAACAAAGAAAGAGAGCTACAGGCCAATAACTTTGATGAACATAGTTGCTAAAATTCTCAACAAGATCCTAGCAAACTGAATTCAACAACACATCTCAAAAATCATTCATCACGACCAAGTAGACTTCATCCCTGGGACTCAAGACTGGTTCAACATTTGTAAGACCATAAACACAATTAAATACATCAAAAAGACATAAAAACAAAAACACATAATTATATCATTAGATGCAGAAAAAACTTTTGATAAAATCCAGCACCCTTCTAAAAAACCCTCAAAGATGGAACATATCTCAAAATAGTAAAAGCCATCTACGAGAAACCCACAGCCAGCATACTCCTAAACAGACAAAAATTAGAACCATTTCCCTTAAAACTGGAACAAGACAAGGATGACCACTCTCACCCCTCCTGTTCAACATATGTTTGGAAGTCCTAGCTAGAGCAATCAGAGAAGAGAAGATGATCAGGGGTATCTAAATAGGAAAAGAGGAAGTCAAGTTATCTCTCTTTGAGACGACATAATTGTATATCTTGAAAACCCAAGAGAATCTTCCCAAAACCTCCTTGCACTGATAAGGACTTTGGCAAAGTCTCAGGATATAAAATAAATGTGCAAAAGACAATCATATTTCTTTCCACCAATAATAAACAAATAGAAACCCAAATAAAAAGTACAATTCCATTCACAATAGCCACCCAAAAAAAATATATATATATAAAATACCTTGACATCTTCCTTAGTAGAGATGTGAAAGAACTTTACAATGAAAACTACAGAGTACTGCTCAAAGAAATCAAAGATGACACAAAAAAGTGGAAAAATATTCCATGCTCATGGATTGGAAGAATCAACATTGTTAAGAAGTCTATTTTACCTAAGGCAATCTACAGGTTTAATACAATATCCATCAAATTACCAGCAATATTTTTTTCAGACCTAGAAAAAAAATACAGGAATTCATATGGAAACATAAACTACCAAGAATAGCCAAAACAATCCTCAGCAAAGAAAGCAAAGCAGGAGATATCACACTCCCAGACTTTAAACTGTATTAAAAAGTCACAATAATCAAAACAGCCTGGTATTGGTACAAGAATAGGCATATAGAACAATGGAATAGAATTGAGAGTCCAGAAGCAAAACCTCAATTTCTCAACCATCTCATCTTCGACAAAACCTCCACTACCCACTACTGGAAAGACAAGAATTTATTCAGTAAATGGTGCTGGGAAAACTGGCTGACCACATGCAGAAGATTGAAACAGGATTCCTACCTATCCCCATACACAAAAATTAACTCTAAATGGATCATAGACCTAAATGTAAAACTTCAAACTTTAAGAACCTTAAAAAAATGCAGGAGACACTCTTATGGAATTTGGAACTGGCAACCAATTCCTGTTCAAAATCCTAAGTGCTCAGACCATAAGAGATAAGATAGACAAGTGCAACCACATTAAACTGACAAGCTTCTGCAAAGCCAAAGAAATCATCAAGAGAGCAGGAAGACAGCCCACAGACTGGGAAAATATATTTGCCAACTCTATATCTAGAAAGTTCTAATATCAAGGATCTACAAGGAACTCAAATGTGCTTAAAAGTAAAAAACAAACAGCCCCATTGCAATGTGGTCAAAAGACATGAATAGATAGTTCTCAAAAGAAAACATATGAACATCCAACAGATACATGAAAAAATGTTCTGCCTCACTAGTCATCAAGGAGATGCAACTTAAAACTACACTGAGATACCACCTAAGTTCAGTCAGAATGGCCATCATCAATAACTGAAAAAATAACAGATGCTGGAGAGGATGTGGCAAAAAGGGAACACTTCTACACTGTTGGTGGAAGTGTAAACTAGTACAGCCCATGGAAATCAGTGTGACAATTACTAAAAGTTCTAAAATTTCGACCTTCCTTATGACCCCATAATTCCCCTACTAGGAATATACCTGGAAGAACTCAAATCAGTCTTTGGAAAAGATAACTGCGCATGTATATCACAGCATTTTTCACAATAGCAAGAACATGGAATGAACCATGCTGCCATCAAAAGAGGCCTGGATAAAAAAAAAAATGGTACCTGTGCACAATGGAATATTATGCAGCCATAAAGGAGGACACAATCATGAACTTTGCAGCAATCTGGATGGAATTAGAGTTTATGATTGGTTGGAACTGGCAACCAATTCCTGATCAAAACCCTAAGTGCTCAGGCCATAAGAGATAAGATAGACAAGTGGGACCTCATTAAACTGACAAGCTTCTGCAAAGCCAAAGAAATCATCAAGAGAGCAGGGAGACAGCCCACAGACTGGGAAAAAGTATCTGCCAACTCTATGGTAGAGTATTATGATAATTGTTCATAATTAACAAAGAAACAAAGAGCTGAGTATCACATGTTCTCATAAGTGAACCTTGAATAAATACCATAATACTATAAGAAAAGGATTGACAGTAATGGGAAACTGCAGGGGCAGGGGGTAGGTGGGATCATAAGTAGGCAATATCTGCCTGGTGTAAGAGGGGGCACATCTCATCAACAAGGTAACTGCACAATGAATATTTGTATACCTCACCCTAAATTGTACCCCATAATTTTAAAATAAAAATTAAAAGAGAAAAAATAGAAAGAAAACTAAGTAAGAAAGAACAAAGCCTCCAAGAGATGTGCATTTAAATTAAGAGGCCAAACCTATGCCTGTTTGGTATACTAGAAAAAGAAAGGGAATAGGAGAGCACCTTGGAGCAAGTATTCCACGAAGTTATCTAAGAAAATTTTCTCTATCTCAGCAGAGATGTGACTATCCAAACACAATAAACAGAAAACCCCACAAGACATCAACGAGAAGACCAACTCCTAGACACATAGCAATTTGGCTATACAAAGTAGTTGATCATACTCAGTGATCTATCACAGAAACAAAGAACAGAGTACCATACGTTCTTACTCATAAGCAGACCTTGAACAATTATCATAATACTATAAGAAGGGGATTGGCAGTACTGGAAAACTGCCAGGGGAGGTGGGGTGGGGGGGTTGGCAGTTGAGGGAGACTGCTAGGGGAGGGAGGGACACACCTCATCAACAAGGGTACCTGCATAATAAACGTTGTATACCTAACCCTGAGTTATACCCCACATCTTAAAAAAAAATTAAAAAAAGAATAACAACAACAACAAAAAAAGTATCCACAAAAGAAAAAATCCTAAAGGAAATGAGAGAAAGGTCATACTACCAACCAGGGAAAATCATTAAAATAGAAGCAGGCCTATCAGCAGAAACACTACAAACTAGAAAGGACCTGAGTCCAATAGCAAAGTCCTCAAAGATAAAACATTTCAACCAAAAACTTCCCACCAAACCAAGGTCAACTTCATCAATGATGGAGAATTAAAATGCTCCCCAGATATCCAGTCCCTGACAGATCATGCACCTTCCAGACCATCACTACAGGAAAGGCTTAAAAATGTATTCAGCACAGAAGAAAGAAAAAATGAATGACCATGCACTTCCCAAGAGAACAGAAGAACACAGAAACAAGAAAGAATACATTGTGACTACAAACTTGAAAACACAAACTTGTTTTGTTTTGAATATAGACTTGTTCACTTGAAGAGGTGTGACACAAATCCATTTAAACTCTGAATGACATCTCAAAGCCAATATAATTTTCAAGGCTACAAGTTCCTGTCCTATAATCAAAATAGCCTCTTCTAAGCATTAACTTTACTTTCTAATTTTTGGTCAA
>JAPVLO010004391.1:0-15467 GCA_027257055.1 Cephalopachus bancanus | reverse complement strand
TAGAAGAAGGCCGGGCAGGGCCGGACCACCAGCTGCCCCGCGGGACTCCGGGGCCAGCAGGTGCCGATGAGGTCCACGGAGGCATTGCACTGCAGCCCTGGGGGCAGAGAGGGTGGTGAGGCAGCCACACCCCACCCCAGGGCCCGAGAACATTCCAGAGTCCTGCGCACCTCCCCACCGCTCACACGCATACACCCACAGAAACGAGCGCGTGCCATGCAGGAGGGACACGGGGAAGAGACACGAATTGGACAGAAGGCACTAGGGAGCCAGCATGGGCTCTGGGGCCGAGGAGAAGCAGAGGCGGCTGGAGGTGGGGCTGGAAGCTCAGGTCCTGGCAGGCGGTGGGGGAGATGTGGCGGGCCTCAGGTCCCCGCCCAGGAGCCTGAGGACACTGCTCTGGGCCCCTCGTTTGGGGGGCCTGGAGCTCAGGGACTCCACCGGACACCTCAGAGCCGGCCCCAGCAGCCACTGATCCAGCCCCTCAATGTCTCTGGAAGGAACCGCCTTCACCCTGGCCCTGTGGGGAGGAGCCCGCCAAATGAGGCTTGTAACCAGGTAGCCAGGCACACATCACTTGTCACTTGTGCTCTGGCCTCTGCTGGGCCCTAGGAGAGGGCCCGCCGAGAAAGGGGGTGCGGGGACCCAAGGAGAGGGACTCTGCTGGGGAAGGGAAGAGGCCCCGAGCCGGGAGTGTGGGCCCACGGCTCCAAACAGGCTCGGCTGCTGACTTGCTATGTGACCACAGGGGAGTCGCTGGTCCTCTCTGGGCCTTGGCGTCTTCACCTGCAATAAAGTGGAGGTTGAACTGGACCAGAAACTCTTCCTCTCAGTCCACGGGAAGCCTCAAGGCCCCCAGAGGCTCTGAGTCTAACAAGAATGCTGGAGGACACGTGCACTTCAGCGGGGAATGGGCCGCGCTTCCATTCGGTTCTCAAAGGGTTGTGCGTCTCAGAAGAGAGAAAGAGCGGAACTGGAACAAGGTCATTCAATGTCCTTTCTCAGCATTTGCTTCATGGAGTTTCGGGGTGTGTGGTGGGGGGGGCAGGGTCTCCAGGGGGTGGGGCTGGGCACCCCCGCACAGTCCCAGCCCCCCACCCAAGCTGCCCAGCTTCCTCTGCCTCTTGATGCCCCCTCAGCATGAGGCTGCCTCCCCAGTCCTGCTGAGACCCGGTGGCCCAGGGGAATCACCCGGGTTGGCCCAGGAACGCAGATGGGCCAGAGACGGCCATGGGCCAGGGGGTGGGCGGCCACTGCAGGCCTGGGCTGTGGCCTCTGCAGCCGCCCAGCCCTGGCTAGAGCCTGCCTGCCGCCTCCCCTCGAATGAGCCTGTCCCCAGTCTTTCGGGAAATGGCGCTGGCTGCACGGGCTCAGGGCAGGGCTGGGCAGCCGCGCCATCCAGTCTCCAGTCTAACTGGAGCTATTCATAGGGCACACGGGCAGCTCTGGGCTGGCGGGCCACAGCCAGAAGGCCGAGTGGCTTAATCGAAAGAGAAAGAAATCTGGATTGTGACTTAGGGCAGGAGGTGACAGCAGGCCAGGCGGCAGGATGGGGCCTCTGTGGATGTCCTCACGGTGGTGATGGCGGAGGCAGGGCGTGGCCAGGCAGGGCCGTTCGTGGCAGGGCGCCCAGGTTGGGAGGTCAAGCTGTGGTGGGTCCTGCGGACAGTACTGAGCCCTGGCGAGGGGAGGGTGGCATGGGCTGCACGCTGCTGCTTCAAAGTTCGTCTGTTTCGTTGGATCGTCACATGCCCTGCAATGCCGTGACGTCCCTTTTACAGATGAGGAAACTGGCCCAGGGAAGTGAAGTGGCTTTTCCAGGGTCACAGGTCAGTAAGAGAAAAAACCAAGACTCCTAGGTAAGTGTTCTGGACTCTGAACCCAGTGCTCTGTGACTCCACATTGCGTTTGAGCAAAGCAGGACAGTCAAGGAGACAGCAGGGAAGGAGCAGCATTTATTGAGTGCCAACTGTATGCCAGGTGCTTGACATATGCCATCCATTTAAGTGTTTTATTTGCAAAATAGGGAGTGTTCGCACCTACCGTGGCGGGGGGTGTGAGACCCCCTGGGAGTGCTTTGGAATTGCACCACAGACTGGGGCAAGTGGCCTTCTGGCACCCCCACCCCTGTGTTGTGGTCCTCAGTGGGCTGTTCACCCACTCACTCACTCAGTGTCAACTGAGCGAGGCCCTGGGAGGCGTGGATAGATGGTGCATGTGCAGTGTACGAGCTGTGGGGAACACGGCTCTCAGTCTGTGTGGAACCTGCCCTCCCTGCCTCCTGGACACGGCCCAGGTCTTCTCCTGCAAAGAGCCTGGTAGGGAAGGCCTGGGTACCAGCCACAGCCAGGCCCAGGCCAGAGCCCAGGCAAGGGCCGGCCACTCAGCGGATGGGCCTCCTGGCCAGGAGGACCCAGCACGGGTCAGTGTCCGGGCTCTAAGGCTCCACCCAGAGCCCCAACACTGTCCACAGCTGGCCCCAGCACACGGGGACCCCCAAGGGGGTGGACAGGGCAGACGGCCACTTGCCCCTGGTCTGGGATTCTGCCCGTCTGCCATGGGTCTCACACCACCTGCCGACGTGGGAGCTGTCTCCCCATTTTACAAAAAAGGAAACAGGCCTGAGCAGCCGCATGGCCTGTTGCAAGACACTAGTTGTCCACAGACGGGACGAGGCCGGAGTGGGTTTGCAACGCCGGTCTCTGGACACCCGCCCAGGGCCCCTCCGTGCAGCACAGGGGGCCCCATCGGGGCAGCCGCCCCAGGCACCCGGCCGCCCCATCTCCGTGCCCGAGTCCCTGCAGCTCAAGGACTGCGTGGAGGCGGCAGGGACTCCGCAGCCGTGACTTTCCGTCGACAGCCCAGAAAATCCTGGAATGAACGAAGGGCTGTGGCACGGGAGGAAGGGGGAGGCTGCAGCAGCGGGAGGGGCCCCCGAAGGGCCAGAGACCATTCTCTGGGGTCCTCAGCTCGAGACCCAGGGCCGGGTGGGCAGAACCGGGAGGGGAGGAGCCAGGCCGGGGCTGGGGGTGTAGCCTCGCGGTGTTGGAGGGGAGGGGGGGAAGGTAGGGGGGTGGGAGGGCATCCGGAGGCCGAGGGCAGGGACGGGGCGGCAGGACAGGCCCCGGGGCCACCTTCCTGGCACGAAGGCGGTGCCCACTGGGCCGCCTGGCCGGGACTGCCTCTAGGCGCCTCCCGCCACGTGCCCGCCTTGGGCGTCGCGGCTGGCCCAGGGCTGGCTGGTCCGCGGACCCTGGGTGTCTGTGGGGGCCGAGTCTCTGGGGACGCCGGGTCTCCGGGGATGCCGGGTCGGAGAAGGAGAACAACAGAGGTCTCTGGGGTCCCGCAGAGACGGGCTTTAGGAGAGCGAACGGCAGTGGTCCCCAGCCTTTGTGGCATCAGTGAAAGCTTCATGGAAGATGACTATTCCACGGGTGGAGGTGGGTGGGTGGTTTCGGGATGATTCAAGCACCTTACATTTATTGTGCGCTTGATTTCTATTATGATTGCATTGCAGTATATGATGGACTAATTGTGAAATTACTTTGATCTGAGTCTGCAAGCAATTGATTGACATGTCTCTGTGGAGTCCCACCTCACCACTCATGTTCGTCTGCATTTGCGGACGCCCCAGCACGAGCATCGCCCCTTGGCTCCACCTCAGACCATCAGCATCACATTCTCATAAAGAGCTGCCACCTCGATCCCTCGTGCGGGCAGTTTGCGTGGGGTCCGCCTCCTGTGAGAAAGCAGCGGATATGGCTGGAGGTGGCGCTCCGGCTGTCATGGAGTGATGGGCCCGGCTGTAAACACAGATGAAGCCTCGCCTGCTTGCCGGCTGTCACCTCCTGCTGTGCAGCCTGGGTCCTAACAGGCCACGATGGTGGCCGGGGGTTGGGACCCCTGGTGTATAGGACCTGGGGGAGGGGACCGGCCCTGCCTCCTCTACTGGACACCAGGCACTGTGACAGGCTTGGCATCACCAAACTCCCGGGGCTCACTCCATCCCCCTAATGAGGAGGAGAAAACGGGGGGAGGGGAGGGCAGAGCCAGTGAGCAAGGGAGGGAGGACAGAGAGGGGACGGAATGGCCACACAGAGGCAACACAGAGGCAAAATGGGGGAGGCAAGTGGCACGTCAGGAGAAAGGGACTCAGAGAAAGAGCATTCTGGAGAGCGGAGGACGTTGGGGGGCACCCACCCCCTTGCTGGGGAGGGGGAGGCAGAGAGTCACTCCTCCTGGAGGCCACAGGGACCTCAAGGTCGGGGCTGTGCGACTCTTCCAGGTCCCCCTGCCCCAAACGCCCCACCCTCTGCTCTCCTGGGGGAAGGGGTCTTTTCCCACCCGGATTTGAGAGTTCTGGGACCCAGCTTGGACCGGAATGAGCCAGCCTTGCAGGCAGCCAGGCAGTCCATGGGCCCCCACGGCGCCCCCCCCCACGGCACCCCTCCCGGTTGGCCACGGGGCTGGCAGGGAGGAGCCACGCCTGCTCCTTATTAAACAAGCCTTGTGGCCCCCGTCCACCAGCCACGTCCATGGACTCAACCAACCACGACAGAAACTAGGGGAAAAGTGTCCGCACCGAACATGGACGGGCTTTTTTCCTTGTCACTGTTCCCTATACAATACGGCGCAACAGCTAGTAACACGCAGGGGGATTTGAAGGATTCAGGATGTCCATAGGCTACGGGCAAACCGCCACGCTTTGTGTTGGAAACTTGGGCAGCCTCAGACCGTGGTGTCCACAAGGAGTCCTGGTCCAATGCCCCATGGCCACCGAGAGACGACTGTCCACGGGCCACCTAGGACTCGTGTTCTGGGAGCAGAGGGCACAGGAGTGAGTCAATCAAATGCCCTCCCTGGGGGGTACTTACATTCCAGGGGAGGTACAGCATGCACACACGCACACACACATGCACACACACCACACACACGTGGGCACACATGCACCTGTTAGCCAGTGAGAAACGCTATGGAGAACAACTAGGCACAAAGATGAGAATGGACAGGCCTGCCGTTTTTATCTGGTGGCCTCAAAGTGCTCCCACGTAAGCCTGTAGTCCCAGCACTCTGAGAGGCTGAGGTGGGAGGATCGCCCAGGAGTTTCAGACCCAGACTGAGCCACATACCGAAACCTCATCTCTGCAAAAAATCAAGAAAATTAGCCAGGTGTGGTGGTATGTGCCTGTAGTCCTAGCTACTCAGGAGGCTGAGACGGAAGGACCGCCTGAACCCAGGAGGTCGAGGCTGCGGTGAGCCGTGATTGCGCCGCTGCACTCCGTTTGCGCCACAGAGTGAGACCCCGACTCAAAATTAATAAATAAATAAGACACTTGTTAAAGTGCTACCACTTAGACAGAGACCCAAAGGGAGGGGGGGCGGGGGAACCACGGGCATACCTGGGGGAAGAGTGTTCTGGGCAGAGAGGGAACAGCAGGTGCAAAGGCCCTGGGGCCGGTGTGTCTGAAGCACTGAGGTTCCTGTCACTTCTGGCCCATCCCTCATTCAACAGGCAGAGGGGGTCCCCTCTGAATCCTGCCTGGCTGGGGTGTGGGGGCAGAGTCTGCTCACCGGCCAGCATTAGTCTCCATCTGTCCTCAGGTGGGGGGTCTGGGGAGTCCAGCCGCCTAAAGCAATGCACAAGTGGATCCACTTCCTCCTCCTTCCTGTGCCCGCCGAAAGCAGACGTGTGGGGTCCACCCCGCAGGCCCACAGGAGCCCCGCGGTCAGGCTGCCCCAGATCCCACCCATAGAGGCTGGTGTAGGGGGGCAGGGCTTCCACCCCTCTGGGAGGTGCCTGCGGGCAGGTAGGAGCCTTTGAAGGTGGCCTAGTTAACGCCCTGTGGGCAGGCTCTAGTTTCCTTCCCAAGTAGGTTACATTGCTCCCTCCCCGGCAGACTGGGTGGCCCCGTGCACTCGTGGTCCCTCCGTGGGTATCACTTCGGGGGTCACTGGCCCTGTCCCGTTGGGCCTCCCATCAGGGGCTTCTGCGTGATGTTGAGGTGGGTGGCACCTGGCAGCCACCTACTGGTTTAGACTAGGTGGGGTGGGGGTGAGGGCGGCCAGGTGGCCCAGGGCAGCCTGGGAAACGGATGAGCTGTCGCCAGCATGGCGGGGGCAGAGCGTCCAGCCTGTGCTCGGGCACCTGGGAGGCGAGCCACCGCCTCTTGGTGGCAGACAGAAGACGCCTGGGGGGCGGGGCGAGGGAGCGGTGGGCGGAGCGAGCGTCCGAGTGCCGGCCTCGCCCCGCCCCTATGGAGCAAGCCCCACCCTCCCGACAGGCCCCGCCCCTCGACAGGCCCCGCCCCTCGTGTGCTTCCTTTTCAGAAAGCGGGCTGGCCTTGCGCAGGCGCAGTGGCGCGCAAGCCTCAGCCGCGCAGGAGCAGTCAACGGTAGGTGGGGCGGTCGGCGGCTCTGGCGGTTGCCGTGGAGAACGACGGCCCCTCGCCCGTGTGGGAGCTGAGCTCCGGCCCCACGGTCGAGGCCCTGCCCGTGAGCCGGCGTCAGGGCGGAGGGAGGCAGGGGTGGAGAACGCCGCTCTCCCTGGCGGGGACTTCCGGAGCCCCCTGCCTCGTGGTCTCGGCGGAGGGCCCTCCTTTCTGGGGACCCCCGCTGTCACTGGCCCCGGCGGAGGAGCCCTGGAGAAGCTCCGCTCAGCAGCCGCGTCGCAGATCGCGGGGTCTCTGGAGGAGCACCACGTGTTCGTGGGGTGAGAGTGTGGGGAGGGGCGTGAGTTCTGGAGGGAGTCGGCGTTTTCGGGGCGCGGAGTTCCGTCGGAGCCCGGGAGGGCGGGTCCGTCTTCTGGGCATGAGGTTCTGTGGAGAGGGTCTCGGGGATCTGGAGGGAATGTGCCTCTTCTGGACCTGGGATTCCGTGGGGAGGGGCCTGGGTCCCCCGGGAGGGCTTTGAGGTCGGGAGGGAGTGTCCATCTTCCCGGCATGAGGTTCCGTGAGGAGGGCCTTGGGGATCGGGAGGGGAGTGGGCGATTTCTGGGCGTGGGGTTCCGTGGGGAGGGACTTGGGGATCGAGAGGGAATGTGCATCTTCTGGACCTGGGGTTCCGTGGGGAGGGGCTTGGGCCCCGGGAGGGGAGTGGTCGTTTTCTGAGCGTGGGGTTCCGTGGGGAGGGGCTTGGGGCCCCGGGAGGGGAGTGGGCGTTTTCTGGGCGTGGGGTTCCGTGGGGAGGGGCTTGGGCCCCGGGAGGGGAGTGGTCGTTTTCTGAGCGTGGGGTTCCGTGGGGAGGGGCTTGGGGCCCCGGGAGGGGAGTGGGCATTTTCTGGGCGTGGGGTTCCGTGGGGAGGGGCTTGGGGCCCGGGAGGGGAGGGGGCGTTTTCTGGGCGTGGGGTACCGTGGGGAGGTGCTTGGGGCCTGGGAGGGCTTGGGGACCAGGAGGGAGTGGGCATCTTTCAGGCATGAGGTTCCACGGAGAGGGCCTTGGGGATTCAGAGGGAATGTGCATCTTCTGGATCTGGGATTCCATGGGAAGGGACTTGGGGCCCAGGAGGGGAGAGGGCGGGTTCTGGGCATATGGGATTCCATGGGGAGGGACTTGGGGCCCGGGAAGGCTTTGGGCCCGCGAAGGAATGTCCATCTTCTGGGCATGAGGTTCCGTGGGGAGGGGCTTTGGGGGCCTGGGAGGGGAGTGGGCGTTTTCTGGGCGTGGATTTCCGTGCACTAACTGGCATGGGACCCCTCCCCGCAGCTTTCTGTGTTCAGTCTTCTCGCAGTTTGGTGTTCCCCAGCGCTGCAGCGGCCCGTCCTGGTTTCTATGCCATCATCAAGTTTTATTCGCAAGGGACACCCACAGAGCCCAGATGGCATGCGACCAGAAGCCGTTTTTACAGAACTCCCCAGTGAAGGTGAGTCTCTCACGATATTCCTAGTTCCACTGGAATGAAGGGCTGCATTCAATTCAGATAGGCTAGCATTTGGCCCACGCTCTGGTTTACAGAATATTTTCAGATGCCTTGCCACACGAATCCTCCTCTGTTTTTTTAGATGAAGAAACTCAAACTCAGGATGGTTAAGTGACTTGCTTAAGGTTCATGACAAGGGTTGTGGACGCTAGAGGTGGAACTCCAACCTACTGATGCTAAGTGCCATGTCATTTTATGCTGCCCCTGCATTTAGCACGTCTTCGCCTAAGTTCTGTGTATATTTACTTTTTTTTTTTAATTTTCCTATTTTTAGAGATGGAGGTCTCACTGTGTTGCCCAGGCTGGCCTCGAACTCCTGGCCTCAAGTGATCTTCCTGCCTTGGCCTCCCAAGTAGCTGGGATTTCAGGCACACATCACCACGCCTGGCTGTATTTGCTTTTATGTGGGTTTAAATTTGTGAGCATGACAAGCCCTTCTGCCAGATGCAGTCTGAAGGATGCTTCATCATGATCCTCATCATTCTTGTCTTCACTCTCACACTGCCTGTTGAGAAGTCCCTTCAGTTGCTAGCACACGGGAACATTCCTAATGCGCTGTGGAAACCCTATTCTGTGTTAACATCCCAGCCAATTTTACTCTCCCAGAGCCCACAACAGCACCTCACTGTGTGCCTCACCTCAACCGCCTTTCTGTGTCCAGGGACTGTTTCACTTCCTGAATGGTGGTTCCGTGATCTTTCTGCCCCTTCTTACCCATGTTCCTTTCCTCACTGATCTAACATTGATTGAATCCGAGATCGCCACTCCACACTGCCTCCACTTCTGTAGCCTGTTCAGTACCCTCATCCCTCCTGGTTCCACTTTCTGTGGTTGGAGTGATTACCTAGCCAACATTCTTTAATTTGGGGACTGTGATCTGCAACCATTTCATGTAGCCACTCAGTTATTATGGATGGTACTGGAAAGATTGTGAAACGGGGTACCTGGTATCATTGTGAAAGATGAGTTTTTCGTGCTCTTTGGACATGGAGACCATTTCATAAGCTTTGTTTGAGAATTTTGCAACATAAGATCACTGATAAGGTGATGAAGGAAATGTTCTATAAGGCAGTATCTAGGTGGTAGGCGAAGACATTCCTATTAGAGTTATTTATTTACTTAGCTCAGAACCTTGGGTCACCATCTCCCACCTCCATTGCTGTTAATTTAAGTGTTCTTTTATATTGTGGCAAGTACACACAGTTCCTGTCTTTTCTGCCTATTATACATCCAGAAAAAGGAATAATGTTTTAAAAGAAAATCAAGGAACGGCCTAAGACACCCGAGAGAGTTTTTTTCAGTGACGTGAAGAAAAATGGTTCCCAGCAAGAGCTGTGACAACATCACCCAAGGTTACAACAGTCAGTCGACCCAGGGCCTCAGAGTTCTTCTGCAGCTTCCTGGTCATTCAGAAAAGTTCCTCTATGACTCATGATTTGGGGGGCCAGCTCCCAAAAAGATTTAGGGGTCCCTTGGAAGGTGTGATGGCATTGGCGTTTCTATAAGGATAGATATTAAAAGAAAGAAAGAAGGAGGGATAGATTTAAAGAGAAAGAAAGAAAGTGGACATCTGTTCAACAGATTGGCCAGAAGCCGTTTATTGGGGTTTACAGCTTGTATTTATCCCAAATTTTACACAGGCAGTCTTACAAGTCGTCCACATGAACACAAGCCAGGGGCCGGAGGGGTGCCCCCACCCACCCACAGGTGTTTCCTCGGGCATGAGGAAGAACAATCTCAATTAAATCACAAAACCTGTACATGGACACAAAGCCAGGTGAATGAGGGGGCATCCCTCACTCACTGGGTGTTTCCTGGAGTAAGAGGAAGGGCAATCCCAATTAAATCACAAGATATTTACATGAGCATAGAGCCAGGTGGATGAGGGGGCGTCCCCCACCCACCAGGTGTTTCCCCAAGCATGAGGAATGAGGATCCCAAAACTATTTCACTGTTCCTCATGCTTGGTTAATATTTCTCAAAAGCAGTACAGCAATTCTAATATCATAATATTCTAATAATCAATAACTTTTAAAACCTATGCACACACAACACCTAATAACCAACCTAAATCCCAATTCCTCTCTATTTTACGCTAATTCTATCTACACTATAGAAACTCTTAATTATAGCCCAAGCCAATTCCTAAGGAATGTGGCCCAGCCCAAAGCTCATGCTAGGCCTTTAGGAATGTGGCCCAGCCCAAAGCTTGTGCTGGGCCATAGCTCTAGACATTTATCTGTATTATTAAGGTTAAAACAGCACTTTGTATGTATATACTAATTCTACAAATATACTATTAAATCTTTAAAGAAGCTTGTACCGTATTAAAGGCTCCCAAATGTGACCTGAGTTTGAATTGTGTTAAATTTAAAGCCGAAACCGCAGTCTGTGAGAAACGGGAACAATGGACTCCTAAAGTAAGCCATGCCTGTCGTACTCTCAGAACTTCATGCTTAGATCATCAGAGTCCCTGCTAGTGGAACGTGCCAAAACAGCAAAGAAGGGAAGAGGCAGTGGGCCTTCAGCTCCTGAACTCGTCCTAGCAGTCTCAGGGTCCGCAGCCTGCCTGGATCCCTAACGCTCAGGCAGGCCTCCACGGCCGGCTCCCAACACTCATGATACAGGCCAGTCTTCCCAGTGACCCATGTGTGTCGTCCCAGTTCCTCCAGAGGCTGAGGTGGGGGATTGCCTGGGCCCAGGAGGCCAAGGCTGCAGTGAGCTATGACTGCGCCATTGCACTGCAGCATGGGTGATGCAGCAAGACCTTGTTCCTAAAAGCAAGGCAAAAATCGGTCTTTGTTCTTCCTTCTTAACAGGCATTTCTCCTGCTCTTCAGTTGCAGAAAGAAATTTCAGTTTTCTACTTGCTCCTCTTTCATTCATTCACCCACTCAACGGATCGTCAGTCCTCTGTTGTGTGATGAGAACCCTGCTCCTTTCTGGGAATGAGAAAAGAATAAGGTACGGTTCCCTTGGGCACTTGGGGGCTTAGAACTGGCGACAGAGGAGGAGGCAGGGGCAGATCCATAGAGAAGTAATGATGCTTCGACTTGATCTGTATTGCTTGACTCCTATGGTTATATTCATATACTACACTGTTAAAAAATGAAATAGACACATAGGAAAGAGCTGGTGATGTAAGACATCCACAGAAATGTGTAACTTTTAGAGAGTTAACTCAGGAGATGTTTGCATTCTGGAAGAAGCTTGTTAATGCAGAGGAGCCTCTAATTGCTTCAGCTTCCTGTAGAATGTTTAGAGGTGTGGGTATTCCCTCTTCTGACAGGGGTTAGTAACTTGGGGGTCATCTTATCTGATCTCTGGGTCATTTGCTCCAGCAGGAACCCCTAGATGGGAAGGCTGAACAGTTTCTTCTCTTTGCTTACCCACAACCCCGTGATTTGCCTCTGCAGGCTCCGTGGTGGCCTTCATCATCACTGCGTACCACCAAAGGTCCATCTTTAATTAATTGGGGCCCGAAAAAGATGCAGAAAAGCACTGTGGCTTAAAGATAATAAGTAACGTGTATCTAGCGCTTACTAGGAACACAGTGCTTAAAATGTTCTGTCCCATTTAATCTTCACAACCACTCAGTGAAATCAGTATTGACAAATCTCATGTGTATCCACAAGAAACTCTGGCAGGTGGTCTATCTCTTGGTGGCCTATCTCTTGTGACTCTAGGGTTCGTCTCGGCACCAGACGTAAGGTGGTTCAACATCAGGCCCTTGCCCTAAACATTTCCCGATGCCAAGAACTGGCAAATTACTACTTTGGTTTTAATGGATGGTCAGAAAGGATCATCAAGCTAGGTTTTCTTTCACTAACTCACTCTTCTTTCAACACTGAAAACGTAGACTTGAGACAGATGGGTTGAACTGGGCTGTGGGAGATGGGAGGCGCCTCCTGCCCTCCAGGGAAGTGCACGTATCTGAATTGGCCTGCCACCTGGAATTAATAATAATAACCTCAATTACTTGGTCAGTGGTGTCCATAATTCTCCAGTGTTTGTGTGACATATAATAAAAGTGGCTGTCTATATCTGGTAATTCATCCTTGAGTTTGAAGCCATTGGACACCTTAGTTGTCATTTCTTTTTTTTTTTTAACTCTTGATGGGATTACTGGAACTTAGTTGTCATTTCTTTTTTTTTTTTTTTTTTTTCATTGGGTGTCTCACTCTGTCTCCCTGTCTCCCAGGCTGGAGTGCAGTGGCATGAAGACTGCTCACTGCTGCCTCAAACTCCTGGGCTCAGGTGATCCTTCTGCCTCAGCCTCCTAAGCAGCTGGGACTTCCAAGTGCAGGCCACCACACCTGGCTCAATTTTTTATTTTTTTTTGTAGAGACAGGGTCTCCCTCTGTTGCCTAGGCTGTTCTCAAACTCCTGTGCTCAAGTGATCCTTCTGCCTTGGCCTCCCAAAGTGCTGGAATTGCAGACGGGAGACACCATGCTCAGCCTAGTTTTCATTTCGAATAATGAAACATTTTGAACTCCACATTAAGATCCTAGGAAGGACCTTTAACTCCAAATCCTAACAGCTTCAGGAGCTCTCTGAGTTTCAAGAATGGGCAAATGAAGACACCACGACACCATTTCAGAAGCAAAACCTAAGGTTCTTCTGTGCTTGAGAGGTGGCGCTGCCCTCCTGTGCATGCAGGAGCCCTGGAGTGGGTGTGGCAGAGGAACCTGTGGATGAGCCGGAGGAAAGTCTGTTCTCTGTGAGGGTGAGGGGGTGGGGATTGAGAGACGGGAAGGGTCTCTCTTTTTTTTGCTTCTAAAACTCATCTTTTTTGGATACTTACCATGCCCTCCTCTTGCTAAGCTGTGGGAGTCCTGGGCAGAGTTTTTCTGCCTTGCAATACAGGTTTTTACCTTAGGCAACACCTGACAGAACCTTTACCTTTAAGATGTTAGAGCTGACCATTGCTTTACTAGACTCTGGTGTGGCCATGTGCTCTTTGAGCTATGGCCACCTCCATGTTTCCAAGCTTTGCCCCCTTTCCCTACTTTGGGGAGGTGACTTTCCTCTCTCTCTCTCTCTCTCTCTCTCTCTCTCTCTCTCTCTCTCTCCTCTCCCCCCCCCTCTCGCCCTCTCTCCCCCTCTCCCTCCTTCCCTCCCTCCCTCCCTCTCTCTCTTTCTAATTTACTTTCTAAATAAGCTATACTTTCCCATCTAAAATAAAAGATTTTAGAGCTGACCTCTTGCCAAGAAGCTTAAGAGGACAAGGGAAAAGGTGTTTTTTTCAGTTTTTGGTTGAGAACTTGCTTTGTGCTAAAATAGTCCTTCAAATACGTATCTCTTGTGCCTTCAGTTACCCCAGCAAAATCATCATCTAAAGATTTAAATAGACCCTTGTGTGTACATTCAGTCTTTTCCTACTCATGGAAGGGCTTGAGCAGAAAAAGAATCAAATATAGATACCTAGAAAGGGTGGCCAGGTGATACTGAGTTTTTTCTGGAACCCAAGGCTCTGAGGCTTTCAGGCTTTAAGTCAGGTGGGGCTGTGGCGAGTGGAGTGGAGCTGGCTCCCGAGGTGATGCCCAGGGAGGAGGCAGACCGCCTGCACCACCTCCAAACCTTTCAGCTTGAGCTTCTAGCCCTGGATGCCTGAGAAGGTGGGGTCTGTCGGAGTATACCTTGACTAGTCAGTTTGAAACCTGCAGGAGATGTGAGACCTGTCCCCACCCCAGCCCGATCTCCCTTCTAGTATGTCAGGACCTACCCAGCTCAATCGAGGCATTAGACACGGGCCCTGCCAGGAGGTGCCCATAGCAGAGCCTGATATGAGACCTTTGCCAGCCCCTGGCTCGATCGCCCTCCTGGTACTTCAGGGCCCTCCCAGCTAGATCGAGACAGCAAACGTGGGCCCTGCCAGGATGTGTCCACAGCAGAGTGATTCACCCACACCTTCTCTCTGCCCTTAGTCACTAAGATAATGAGCGAAGAATTATGGTTGTATTTTTTATTTCTTAAACATGTAACAATCACCATTCAGATAAAGATTTTAAATCCGTTTGTTTTGGTTGGACTTAGAATCGTTATCGTTCCTTATGAAAAGGAAGACAGCGCCGAAGCTGGCTATTCAGAAGGCTTTGTCAGATGCATTCTGGAAACTGTTGATTGTGGATTTAGGCAAGACTTTCTCGATTGTCCTTGAAGTACTTTAGCTCCAGTGAGGCGATAAACTCATTTGAAAGTTAACTGGATGAAAAGATAGCTCTCTAAAGCACACCATATTCTGCTTTCACTCACCAAATTCTTTCACAGCAACAGTCTCAAATTTGTTCTTGTGACATTTGTGAGAAAAATGGCAGCCAATATTGTCCCTAGTTTGCAGATGCAGAATGCCTTACCTCAGTTTACACTGAAGATATTTAATCCACACCCCTTTCTCAATGCGTGGCACACAGAATAGTGATTATAAGCTTTGGACACATGGGTTTGAGTCCTAACTCTGTCTCTTAGGTTTTTAATGCAATTTTAGGTTTTTATAGCCAGACAGACTCAAAGATATGTAATATCTCTAAGCTGCAGTCTCTAGCCACAAACTGAGCCTTAGTAATTCAACTTACCTTATGGGGACAGTGTAAAAGCCAATGAGATGACAGATGCAGAAACTCAGAACTGTGCTTACACGGGAAGCAGAACTATTATGTTGGCTATTATTATCACTGTTGTTGTTTTCTCTGAAGAAATCAATAAAGTCTCTGCTGAAGAGAGAGTTTATTAGATTGTGGTTCTGAACTAAGACTTCAATTTCAGCTTTCATTGCCGGCACTGACGTTGGGCAAATAAGTATCTTTTTATTATATATATTATTTCAAAGATGTGGGGTACAATTCAGGATTAGGTATACAAGTGGACATCATACAGGTAACGTTTAGGCCTCCCTTTGGTCCACACTTTGCCTGGTTTGAGCTCAAGTGCCCTTACTGATGTTGTGTCCTCAGCCCCTTACTGGCAGTATTCGCTATTGTCGATCCCTTTCTTATGGTATTATGGAAAATGTTCAGGATTTGCTTATGAATGAGAGCATATGGAACTCTCTTGTTTGTTTCCGTGATAGATCACTGAGTATTATGGACTCTAAGTTTATCCAAGTTGCTGCAAAGTCCATATGTTTGTCCTTCTTTATGGCTGCATAATATTCCATCATGCATATGTACCACATTTTTAAAAATCCAGTCCAAATAGGATTCTTATGTAATAATCGGCTGCTTTCATGTGAGCCTGGAAGTGGTCACAGTGTTACATGGTGTGGCCTGTGTTCCCTCCTGAGCTCTACCGTGGTGTGAATGTGACAGGCCGTGCCCAAAGGAGACTTGATGGTTGGCAGAGAGTTCCTGAACAGGACGCTCTTCTGCTTCACAGCCCTGGAGGCTTAGAGATCCTTATCTCTTGTAAGAGCCCTGATGTGTGGCAGTCTTCCTTTTCTCATCATCAGAATTTTCGTCAACTGTCTAATCTGAGTAACAACCTTTAGGAACCAGACTAAATGGGTGGGTTGCTTACCTCCATGTAGTATGCAAAGATATCCCTTCCACACACT
>JAPVLO010004390.1:0-15390 GCA_027257055.1 Cephalopachus bancanus | reverse complement strand
GGTGAATGCTGAAAATTTTCCCTCTGTTTACACGGGCATCAAATACCGAATACAATGGCTCTGCGGATTCATTTGACAACAAGGCCCGAGAGCCTCTGTTTCGTTTCCGGAAAATAAGAGTCTTCCATGGGAGACATTCCTCAAAACTGCACGTCACTGAATGGGGCAACAACGATTATACTGGCTGTGTCTTTGGTGTGATACCTGATTCTCCCTGTTTCTCTTCAACGTACATCATACTACACTGAGTGCATATGCCTAGCAGAGCTGTATGCAATGTTTCCTGTATAAGAATGCGCAACACGATGGTGCCACCCTGAGTGAAATGAGCGATTCACTGTTACTTTGGGAAAGCATTATTGGTTCACCTATTGAATTCTACAATGTTTTGGATTTTACCTGCCCCTCTTCCAACCAAAGCAGTTGCTCCTCCGTTGGCATTATGAGTAAGAGCTGACAGGCTTCGCTCCCTCGTTGTGAGTGTGTATCAGCTTGGGAAACGCCATGTCAAAGGTCTACTGCGTTGGTTTTCATTTGCTGGTAGTTTTCTTCTTGGTGGGTATACGGTGAAATAAATGATTCTCAAGGTACAGCTTGATTTATCATAGCAGAGCGATATGTCAATACTTCACCTTTTGGAATGAGCATGTAAATTGTGCCACACATTGAGAAAAATGAGTGCTACACACTCACTTGTAGAAAAGCAGTACTTGCTTTCGTTTTGAATACTATGAAGTTTTTCCCGTTGCCGTTTCCCTATGCTGCGAAATGCAGTCATTCTCCCTTTTGCCTTGCTGAATAAGCGCAGATGGCCTGTGTTAGGCTTGTTGTGAGGGTGCATCTTTCTTGGGAGACGGGTCTTCAACTGTGTGCTGCACTCTTTCAGGGATATCAATGTTATTCTAACTTGGTGCATGCTCCAATACATGAGTCTCACAGTCGTCTTCTCATTTTCAGTTATGCTCTGCAGAGTTCTTCTGTTTGACCTAGGAAGACTTTAATCGGTCACGTATGGGAAAGTGCAGCTCAGTGGTGCCACAGGGTGGGCTATGGGAACTCCACAGTAGAGAAAGAATGCATGACTTGTGAATTCACTGGGTGCATTCTGAAATCTTTCTCTTTTTCAAATTTTTGTGTTGTAGGAAACACAATTGCTCCGCCAATCGCATTGACGAAAAAGAGCTGTCTGCCTTCCTTGTGCTTGTTTTGAATGCGAATCTCCCTTGGAAAATGCTGTGTGAAAAGTGTGCTGCCCTGTCATTTACTGGCATTGAGTCCTCTAAGGCATTGGTGCAGGGTTATTCCTGATTGTCACTTGTTCCCTTCATGTATATTACGCTCTCCATGGTGACTGCTTTGGCTGTGCGTCTCGTCAGCCTTTCACATTCAGGAAAGCTCAACTCCACTGGGCCACAATGCGTGATCTCAGACATTCACAGTTACTGGTGGGAAAGCGTTGTGTGTGCCCCGGGAGAATTCTTTGTTATTGTTTCTTTATAGCTTTTCCTGTCCTGGGAAAACAATTGCACTGTGGATTGCTGTTGGGAATAGCCTCTCCTAGGCCTGTAGTGAATAGGCATCTTCCTTGGTGAAGTGTGTGCCAAATGTGTGCTGCAGTGTTATCTCATTGCTATGACTAGTATTCTTCATTGCTGCCTGCTGTAATACCTCATTCTCACTCTTTCCCCTTGATTTGTGTTCCTTTCCTTAGAGGGCCTTTGCTTACGAGAGTGAAACGTGCGTGTTTCACGGATAGAACTCTGCGATACAAAGTGCCCCAATGAGTGATATAAGTGCTCCCCAGTGACGAGCAGGAGAGCATTATTTGTTTATGGGGAGAATTCTAAATTGTTTTTCCCTATGGCATCGAAACCTACAAAGGGACTACCAATGCTGTGCCGTTTTCATTTCTGAAGAAGCACGGAGAGCCTGTGTTAAACTGGTGGTGACGGTGGGACTTCCTGGGGACAGGCTATCCAAGCGTGCGCTGCACTGCTATTCATTGGCAGTCTGTATTAAGCTGGCTTTGTGCACGCTCTCATCCCTGATTTCAGAGCGTCCCTGTGTATACACTATAGTAGTCAGGGACCGTTTGGTGAGCAGATTGCAACTTCACGTGCAGCCCTGACTGGAACCAGGTCTCCACAGCCATTGGTGACCAAGCAGGCTTCATTCACCGGTGAATGCTGAAAAGTTTCCTGTGTTTAAATGGGCATCTAATGCCGAATACAATGGCTCTGCGGGTTCATTTGCCAACAAGGCCTGAGAGCCTCTGTTTCGTTTCCGGAAAATAAGAGTCTTCCATGGGAGACATTCCTCAAAACTGCACGTCACTGAATGGGGCAACAACGATTATACTGGCTGTGTCTTTGGTGTGATACCTGATTCTCTCCGTTTCTCTTCAACGTACATCATACTACACTGAGTGCATATGCCTAGCAGAGCTGTATGAAATGTTTCCTGTATAAGAATGCCAACACGATGGTGCCTCCCCGAGTGAAATGACCGATTCACTGTTACTTTTGGGAAAGCATTATTGGTTCACCTATTGAATTCTACAATGTTTTTGATTTTACCTGTTCCTCTTCCCTCCAAAGCAGTTGCTCCTCCGTTGGCAAGTATGAGTAAGAGCTGACAGGCCTCGCTCCCTCGTTGTGAGTGTGTATCAGCTTGGGAAACGCCATGTCAAAGGTCTACTGCGTTGGTTTTTATTTGCTGGTAGTTTTCTTCTTGCTGGGTGTACGGTGTAATAAATGATTCTCAAGGTACAGCTTGATTTATCATAGCAGAGCGATATGTCAATACTTCACATTTTGGAATGAGCATGTAAATTGTGCCACACATTGAGAAAAATGAGTGCTACACACTCACTTGTAGAAAAGCAGTACTTGCTTTCGTTTTGAATACTATGAAGTTTTTTCCCCTTGCCGTTTCCCTATGCTGCGAAATGCAGTCATTCTCCCTTTTGCCTTGCTGAATAAGCGCAGACGGCCTGTGTTAGGCTTGTTGTGAGGGTGCATCTTTCTTGGGAGACGGGTCTTAACTGTGTGCTGCACTCTTTCAGGGGTTTTCAATGTTATTCTAACTTGGTGCATGCTCCAATACATGAGTCTCACAGTCGTCTTCTCATTTTCAGTTATGCTCTGCAGAGTTCTTCTGTTTGACCTAGGAAGACTTTAATCGGTCACGTATGGGAAAGTGCAGCTCAGTGGTGCCACCGGTGGGCCATGGGAACTCCACAGTAGAGTAAGAATGCATGACTCGGTGAATTTACTGGGTGCATTCTGAAATCTTTCTCCTTTTCAAATTTTTGTGTTGTAGGAAACACAATTGTCCGCCAATCGCATTGACGAAAAAGAGCTGTCTGCCTTCCTTGTGCTTGTTTTGAATGCGAATCTCCCTTGGAAAATGCTTTGTAAAAGTGTGCTGCCCTGTCATTTACTGGCCTTGAGTCCTCTAAGGCATTGGTGCATGGTGTAGTTCCTGATTGTCACTTGTTCCCATTTATGTATATTACGATCTCCATGGGACTGCTTTGGCTGTGCGTCTCGTCAGCCTTTCACATTCAGGAAAGCTCAACTCCACTGGGCCACAATGCGTGATCTCAGACATTCACAGTTACTGGTGGGAAAGCGTTGTGTGTGCCCCCGGGGGAATTCTTTGTTATACTTTCTTTATAGCTTTTCCTGTCCTGGGAAAACAATTGCACTGTGGATTGCTGTTGGGAATAGCCTCTCCTAGGCCTGAGTGAATAGGCATCTTCCTTGGTGAAGTGTGTGCCAAATGTGTGCCGCAGTGTTATCTCATTGCTATGACTAGTATTCTTCATTGCTGCCTGCTGTAATACCTCATTCTCACTCTTTCCCCTTGATTTGTGTTTCCCTTTCCCCTTAGAGGGCCTTTGCTTACGAGAGTGAAACGTGCGTGTTTCACGGATAGAACTCTGCGATACAAAGTGCCCCAATGAGTGATATAAGTGCTCCCCAGTGACGAGCAGGAGAGCATTATTTGTTTATGGGGAGAATTCTAAATTGTTTTTCCCTATGGCAACGAAACCTAGTAAGGACTACAAATGCTGTGCCGTTTTCATTGCTGAAGAAGCACGGAGAGCCTGTTTTAAACTGGTGGTGACGGTGGGACTTCCTGGGGACAGGCTATCCAAGCGTGCGCTGCACTGCTATTCATTGGCAGTCTGTATTAAGCTGGCTTTGTGCATGCTCTCATCCCTGATTCTCAGAGCGTCCCTGTGTATCCCTGTAGTAGTCAGGGACCGTTTGGTGAGCAGAGTGCAACTTCACGTGCAGCCCTGACTGGAACCAGGTCTCCACAGCCATTGGAGAACAAGCAGGCTTCATTCACCGGTGAATGCTGAAAAGTTTCCTGTGTTTACACGGGCATCTAATGGCGAATACAATGGCTCTGCGGGTTCATTTGCCAACAAGGCCCGAGAGCCTCTGTTTTGTTTCCGGAAAATAAGAGTCTTCCATGGGAGGCATTCCTCAAAACTGCACGTCACTGAATGGGGCAACAACGTTTATACTGGCTGTGTCTTTGGTGTGATACCTGATTCTCCCTGTTTCTCTTCAACGTACATCATACTACACTGAGTGCATATGCCTAGCAGAGCTGTATGAAATGTTTCCTGTATATGAATGCCAACACGATGGTGCCACCCTGAGTGAAATGACCGATTCACTGTTACTTTTGGGAAAGCATTATTGGTTCACCTATTGAATTCTACAATGTTTTTGATTTTACCTGTTCCTCTTCCATCCAAAGCAGTTGCTCCTCCGTTGGCATGTATGAGTAAGAGCTGACAGGCTTCGCTCCCTCGTTATGAGTGTGTATCAGCTTGGGAAACGCCATGGCAAAGGTCTACTGCGTTGGTTTTATTTGCTGGTAGTTTTCTTCTTGTTTGGGTGTAGGTGTAATAAATGATTCTCAAGGTACAGCTTGATTTATCATAGCAGAGCCATATGTCAATACTTCACATTTTGGAATGAGCATGTAAATTGTGCCACACACTGAGTAAAATGAGTGCTACACACTCACTTGTAGAAAAGCAGTACTTGCTTTCGTTTTGAATACTATGAAGTTTTTCCCGTTGCCGTTTCCCTATGCTGGGAAATGCAGTCATTCTCCCGTTTGCCTTGCTGAATAAGCGCAGACGGCCTGTGTTAGGCTTGTTGTGAGGGTGCATCTTTCTTGGGAGACGGGTCTTCAACTGTGTGCTGCACTCTTTCAGGGATATCAATGTTATTCTAACTTTGCATGCTCCAATACATGAGTCTCACAGTCGTCTTCTCATTTTCAGTTATGCTCTGCAGAGTTCTTCTGTTTGACCTAGGAAGACTTTAATCGGTCACCTATGGGAAAGTGCGCTCAGTGGTGCCACCCGGTGGGCCATGGAAACTCCACAGTAGAGTACGAATTCATGACTTGGTGAATTCACTGTGTGCATTCTGAAATCTTTCTCCTTTTCAAATTTTTGTGTTGTAGGAAACACAATTGCTCCGCCAATCGCATTGACGAAAAAGAGCTGTCTGCCTTCCTTGTGCTTGTTTTGAATGCGAATCTCCCTTGGAAAATGCTGTGTGAAAAGTGTGCTGCCCTGTCCTTTACTGGCATTGAGTACTCTAAGGCATTGGTGCATGGTTAGTTCCTGATTGTCACTTGTTCCCATTCATGTATATTACCTCTCCATGGTGACTGCTTTGGCTGTGCGTCTCGTCAGCCTTTCACATTCAGGAAAGCTCAACTCCACTGGGCCACAATGCGTGATCTCAGACATTCACAGTTACTGGTGGGAAAGCGTTATGTGTCCCCCGGGAGAATTCTGTATTATTGTTTCTTTATACCTTTTCCTGTCCTGGGAAAACAATTGCACTGTGGATTGCTGTTGGGAATAGCCTCTTCTAGGCCTGTAGTGAATAGGCATCTTCCTTGGTGAAGTGTGTGCCAAATGTGTGCCGCAGTGTTATCTCATTGCTATGACTAGTATTCTTCATTGCTGCCTGCTGTAATACCTCATTCTCACTCTTTTCCCTTGATTTGTGTTCCTTCCATAGAGGGCCTTTGCTTACGAGAGTGAAACGTCCGTGTTTCACGGATAGAACTCTGCGATACATAGTGCCCCAATGAGTGATATAAGTGCTCCCCAGTGACGAGCAGGAGAGCATTATTTGTTTATGGGGAGAATTCTAAATTGTGTTGCCCTATGGCATCGAAACCTAATAAGGACTACCAATGCTGTGCTGTTTTCATTTCTGAAGAAGCACGGAGAGCCTGTGTTAAACTGGTGGTGACGGGGGGACTTCCTGGGGACAGGCTATCCAAGCGTGCGCTGCACTGCTATTCATTGGCAGTCTGTATTAAGCTGGCTTTGTGCACGCTCTCATCCCTGATTCTCAGAGCGTCCCTGTGTATACACTATAGGAGTCAGGGAGCGTTGGGTGACCAGAGTGCAACCTCACGTGCTGCCCTCACTGGAACCAGATCTCCACAGCCATTGGTCACCAAGCAGGCTTCATTCACCGGTGAATGCTGAAAAGTTTCCTCTGTTTACACGGGCATCAAATACCGAATACAATGGCTCTGCGGATTCATTTGACAAAAAGGGCCCCGAGAGCCTCTGTTTCGTTTCCGGAAAATAAGAGTCTTCCATGGGAGACATTCCTCAAAACTGCACGTCACTGAATGGGGCAACAACGATTATACTGGCTGTGTCTTTGGTGTGATACCTGATTCCCCCTGTTTCTCTTCAACGTACATCATACTACACTGAGTGCATATGCCTAGCAGAGCTGTATGAATGTTTCCTGTATAAGAATGGCAACACGATGGTGCCACCCTGAGTGAAATGACGATTCACTGTTACTTTGGGAAAGCATTATTGGTTCACCTATTGAATTCTACAATGTTTTGGATTTTACCTGCCCCTTTTCCCAAACCAAAGCAGTTGCTCCTCCTTGGCATATGAGTAAGAGCTGACAGGCTTCCCCCCTCGTTGTGGTGTGTATCAGCTTGGGAAACGCCATGTCAAAGGTCTACTGCGTTGGTTTTCATTTGCTGGTAGTTTTCTTCTTGGTGGGTTACGGTGAAATAAATGATTCTCAAGGTACAGCTTGATTTATCATAGCAGAGCGATATGTCAATACTTCACTTTTGGAATGAGCATGTAAATTGTGCCACACATTGAGAAAAATGAGTGCTACACACTCACTTGTAGAAAAGCAGTACTTGCTTTCGTTTTGAATACTATGAAGTTTTCCGTTGCCGTTTCCCTATGCTGCGAAATGCAGTCATTTCCCTTTTGCCTTGCTGAATAAGCGCAGAGGCCTGTGTTAGGCTTGTTGTGAGGGTGCATCTTTCTTGGGAGACGGGTCTTAACTGTGTGCTGCACTCTTTCAGGGTATCAATGTTATTCTAACTTGGTGCATGCTCCAATACATGAGTCTCACAGTCGTCTTCTCATTTTCAGTTATGCTCTGCAGAGTTCTTCTGTTTGACCTAGGAAGACTTTAATCGGTCACGTATGGGAAAGTGCAGCTCAGTGGTGCCACCGGTGGGCATGGGAACTCCACAGTAGAGTAAGAATGCATGACTTGTGAATTCACTGGGTGCATTCTGAAATCTTTCTCCTTTTCAAATTTTTGTGTTGTAGGAAACACAATTGCTCCGCCAATCGCATTGACGAAAAAGAGCTGTCTGCCTTCCTTGTGCTTGTTTTGAATGCGAATCTCCCTTGGAAAATGCTGTGTGAAAAGTGTGCTGCCCTGTCATTTACTGGCATTGAGTCTCTAAGGCATTGGTGCATGGTTAGTTCCTGATTGTCACTTTTCCCCTTCATGTATATTACGCTCTCCATGGTGACTGCTTTGGCTGTGCGTCTCGTCAGCCTTTCACATTCAGGAAAGCTCAACTCCACTGGGCCACAATGCGTGATCTCAGACATTCACAGTTACTGGTGGGAAAGCGTTGTGTGTCCCCGGGGAGAATTCTTTGTTATGTTTCTTTATCTTTTCCTGTCCTGGGAAAACAATTGCACTGTGGATTGCTGTTGGGAATAGCCTCTCCTAGGCCTGTAGTGAATAGGCATCTTCCTTGGTGAAGTGTGTGCCAAATGTGTGCGCAGTGTTATCTCATTGCTATGACTAGTATTCTTCATTGCTGCCTGCTGTAATACCTCATTCTCACTCTTTCCCCTTGATTTGTTTTCCCTTTTCCTTAGAGGGCCTTTGCTTACGAGAGTGAAACGTGCGTGTTTCACGGATAGAACTCTGCGATAAAAAGTGCCCCAATGAGTGATATAAGTGCTCCCCAGTGACGAGCAGGAGAGCATTATTTGTTTATGGGGAGAATTCTAAATTTTTTTTCCCCTATGGCATCGAAACCAAATAAGGACTACCAATGCTGTGCCGTTTTCATTTCTGAAGAAGCACGGAGAGCCTGTTTTAAAACTGGTGGTGACGGTGGGACTTCCTGGGGACAGGCTATCCAAGCGTGCGCTGCACTGCTATTCATTGGCAGTCTGTATTAAGCTGGCTTTGTGCACGCTCTCATCCCTGATTTCAGAGCGTCCCTGTGTATACACTATAGTAGTCAGGGCCCGTTTGGTGAGCAGAGTGCAACTTCACGTGCAGCCCTGACTGGAACCAGGTCTCCACAGCCATTGGTGACCAAGCAGGCTTCATTCACCGGTGAATGCTGAAAAGTTTCCTGTGTTTAAGGGCATCTAATGCCCAATACAATGGCTCTGCGGGTTCATTTGCCAACAAGGGCCGAGAGCCTCTGTTTCGTTTCCGGAAAATAAGAGTCTTCCATGGGAGACATTCCTCAAAACTGCACGTCACTGAATGGGGCAACAACGATTATACTGGCTGTGTCTTTGGTGTGATACCTGATTCTCCCGTTTCTCTTCAACGTACATCATACTACACTGAGTGCATATGCCTAGCAGAGCTGTATGAAATGTTTCCTGTATAAGAATGCCAACACGATGGTGCCCCCTGAGTGAAATGACCGATTCACTGTTACTTTTGGGAAAGCATTATTGGTTCACCTATTGAATTCTACAATGTTTTTGATTTTACCTGTTCCTCTTCCATCCAAAGCAGTTGCTCCTCCGTTGGCAAGTATGAGTAAGAGCTGACAGGCCTCGCTCCCTCGTTGTGAGTGTGTATCAGCTTGGGAAACGCCATGTCAAAGGTCTACTGCGTTGGTTTTTATTTGCTGGTAGTTTTCTTCTTGCTGGGTGTACGGTGTAATAAATGATTCTCAAGGTACAGCTTGATTTATCATAGCAGAGCGATATGTCAATACTTCACATTTTGGAATGAGCATGTAAATTGTGCCACACATTGAGAAAAATGAGTGCTACACACTCACTTGTAGAAAAGCAGTACTTGCTTTCGTTTTGAATACTATGAAGTTTTTCCCGTTGCCGTTTCCCTATGCTGCGAAATGCAGTCATTCTCCCTTTTGCCTTGCTGAATAAGCGCAGACGGCCTGTGTTAGGCTTGTTGTGAGGGTGCATCTTTCTTGGGAGACGGGTCTTGAACTGTGTGCTGCACTCTTTCAGGGTTATCAATGTTATTCTAACTTGGTGCATGCTCCAATACATGAGTCTCACAGTCGTCTTCTCATTTTCAGTTATGCTCTGCAGAGTTCTTCTGTTTGACCTAGGAAGACTTTAATCGGTCACGTATGGGAAAGTGCAGCTCAGTGGTGCCACCCGGTGGGCCATGGGAACTCCACAGTAGAGTAAGAATGCATGACTCGGTAAATTTTACTGGGTGCATTCTGAAATCTTTCTCCTTTTCAAATTTTTGTGTTGTAGGAAACACAATTGTCCGCCAATCGCATTGACGAAAAAGAGCTGTCTGCCTTCCTTGTGCTTGTTTTGAATGCGAATCTCCCTTGGAAAATGCTTTGTAAAAAGTGTGCTGCCCTGTCATTTACTGGCTTGAGTCCTCTAAGGCATTGGTGCATGGTGTAGTTCCTGATTGTCACTTGTTCCCATTCATGTATATTACGTCTCCATGGGACTGCTTTGGCTGTGCGTCTCGTCAGCCTTTCACATTCAGGAAAGCTCAACTCCACTGGGCCACAATGCGTGATCTCAGACATTCACAGTTACTGGTGGGAAAGCGTTGTGTGTGCCCGGGAGAATTCTTTGTTATACTTTCTTTATAGCTTTTCCTGTCCTGGGAAAACAATTGCACTGTGGATTGCTGTTGGGAATAGCCTCTCCTAGGCCTGAGTGAATAGGCATCTTCCTTGGTGAAGTGTGTGCCAAATGTGTGCCGCAGTGTTATCTCATTGCTATGACTAGTATTCTTCATTGCTGCCTGCTGTAATACCTCATTCTCACTCTTTCCCCTTGATTTGTGTTTCCCTTTCCCCTTTGAGGGCCTTTGCTTACGAGAGTGAAACGTGCGTGTTTCACGGATAGAACTCTGCGATACAAAGTGCCCCAATGAGTGATATAAGTGCTCCCCAGTGACGAGCAGGAGAGCATTATTTGTTTATGGGGAGAATTCTAAATTGTTTTTCCCTATGGCAACGAAACCTAATAAGGACTACCAAAAGCTGTGCCGTTTTCATTTCTGAAGAAGCACGGAGAGCCTGTGTTAAACTGGTGGTGACGGTGGGACTTCCTGGGGACAGGCTATCCAAGCGTGCGCTGCACTGCTATTCATTGGCAGTCTGTATTAAGCTGGCTTTGTGCAGCTCTCATCCCTGATTCTCAGAGCGTCCCTGTGTATCCCCTTAGTAGTCAGGGACCGTTTGGTGAGCAGAGTGCAACTTCACGTGCAGCCCTGACTGGAACCAGGTCTCCACAGCCATTGGAGAACCCAAGCAGGCTTCATTCACCGGTGAATGCTGAAAAGTTTCCTGTGTTTACACGGGCATCTAATGGCGAATACAATGGCTCTGCGGGTTCATTTGCCAACAAGGCCCGAGAGCCTCTGTTTGTTTCCGGAAAATAAGAGTCTTCCATGGGAGGCATTCCTCAAAACTGCACGTCACTGAATGGGGCAACAACGTTTATACTGGCTGTGTCTTTGGTGTGATACCTGATTCTCCCTGTTTCTCTTCAACGTACATCATACTACACTGAGTGCATATGCCTAGCAGAGCTGTATGAAATGTTTCCTGTATATGAATGCCAACACGATGGTGCCACCCTGAGTGAAATGACCGATTCACTGTTACTTTTGGGAAAGCATTATTGGTTCACCTATTGAATTCTACAATGTTTTTGATTTTACCTGTTCCTCTTCCATCCAAAGCAGTTGCTCCTCCGTTGGCATGTATGAGTAAGAGCTGACAGGCTTCGCTCCCTCGTTGTGAGTGTGTATCAGCTTGGGAAACGCCATGGCAAAGGTCTACTGCGTTGGTTTTATTTGCTGGTAGTTTTCTTCTTGCTTGGTGTACGGTGTAATAAATGATTCTCAAGGTACAGCTTGATTTATCATAGCAGAGCCATATGTCAATACTTCACATTTTGGAATGAGCATGTAAATTGTGCCACACACTGAGTAAAATGAGTGCTACACACTCACTTGTAGAAAAGCAGTACTTGCTTTCGTTTTGAATACTATGAAGTTTTTCCCGTTGCCGTTTCCCTATGCTGCGAAATGCAGTCATTCTCCCGTTTGCCTTGCTGAATAAGCGCAGACGGCCTGTGTTAGGCTTGTTGTGAGGGTGCATCTTTCTTGGGAGACGGGTCTTCAACTGTGTGCTGCACTCTTTCAGGGATATCAATGTTATTCTAACTTGGTGCATGCTCCAATACATGAGTCTCACAGTCGTCTTCTCATTTTCAGTTATGCTCTGCAGAGTTCTTCTGTTTGACCTAGGAAGACTTTAATCGGTCCCCGTATGGGAAAGTGCAGCTCAGTGGTGCCACCCGGTGGGCCATGGAAACTCCACAGTAGAGTACGAATTCATGACTTGGTGAATTCACTGTGTGCATTCTGAAATCTTTCTCCTTTTCAAATTTTTGTGTTGTAGGAAACACAATTGCTCCGCCAATCGCATTGACGAAAAAGAGCTGTCTGCCTTCCTTGTGCTTGTTTTGAATGCGAATCTCCCTTGGAAAATGCTGTGTGAAAAGTGTGCTGCCCTGTCCTTTACTGGCATTGAGTACTCTAAGGCATTGGTGCATGGTTAGTTCCTGATTGTCACTTGTTCCCATTCATGTATATTACGCTCTCCATGGTGACTGCTTTGGCTGTGCGTCTCGTCAGCCTTTCACATTCAGGAAAGCTCAACTCCACTGGGCCACAATGCGTGATCTCAGACATTCACAGTTACTGGTGGGAAAGCGTTATGTGTGCCCCGGGAGAATTCTGTATTATTGTTTCTTTATACCTTTTCCTGTCCTGGGAAAACAATTGCACTGTGGATTGCTGTTGGGAATAGCCTCTTCTAGGCCTGTAGTGAATAGGCATCTTCCTTGGTGAAGTGTGTGCCAAATGTGTGCCGCAGTGTTATCTCATTGCTATGACTAGTATTCTTCATTGCTGCCTGCTGTAATACCTCATTCTCACTCTTTTCCCTTGATTTGTGTTCCTTCCCATAGAGGGCCTTTGCTTACGAGAGTGAAACGTCCGTGTTTCACGGATAGAACTCTGCGATACATAGTGCCCCAATGAGTGATATAAGTGCTCCCCAGTGACGAGCAGGAGAGCATTATTTGTTTATGGGGAGAATTCTAAATTGTGTTGCCCTATGGCATCGAAACCTAATAAGGACTACCAATGCTGTGCTGTTTTCATTTCTGAAGAAGCACGGAGAGCCTGTGTTAAACTGGTGGTGACGGGGGACTTCCTGGGGACAGGCTATCCAAGCGTGCGCTGCACTGCTATTCATTGGCAGTCTGTATTAAGCTGGCTTTGTGCACGCTCTCATCCCTGATTCTCAGAGCGTCCCTGTGTATACACTATAGGAGTCAGGGAGCGTTGGGTGACCAGAGTGAAACCCTCACGTGCTGCCCTCACTGGAACCAGATCTCCACAGCCATTGGTCACCAAGCAGGCTTCATTCACCGGTGAATGCTGAAAAGTTTCCTCTGTTTACACGGGCATCAAATACCGAATACAATGGCTCTGCGGATTCATTTGACAACAAGGCCCGAGAGCCTCTGTTTCGTTTCCGGAAAATAAGAGTCTTCCATGGGAGACATTCCTCAAAACTGCACGTCACTGAATGGGGCAACAACGATTATACTGGCTGTGTCTTTGGTGTGATACCTGATTCTCCCTGTTTCTCTTCAACGTACATCATACTACACTGAGTGCATATGCCTAGCAGAGCTGTATGCAATGTTTCCTGTATAAGAATGCGCAACACGATGGTGCCACCCTGAGTGAAATGACCGATTCACTGTTACTTTCGGGAAAGCATTATTGGTTCACCTATTGAATTCTACAATGTTTTGGATTTTACCTGTCCCTCTTCCAACCAAAGCAGTTGCTCCTCCGTTGGCAGTATGAGTAAGAGCTGACAGGCCTCCCCCCTCGTTGTGAGTGTGTATCAGCTTGGGAAACGCCATGTCAAAGGTCTACTGCGTTGGTTTTCATTTGCTGGTAGTTTTCTTCTTGGTGGGTATACGGTGAAATAAATGATTCTCAAGGTACAGCTTGATTTATCATAGCAGAGCGATATGTCAATACTTCACATTTTGGAATGAGCATGTAAATTGTGCCACACATTGAGAAAAATGAGTGCTACACACTCACTTGTAGAAAAGCAGTACTTGCTTTCGTTTTGAATACTATGAAGTTTCTCCCGTTGCCGTTTCCCTATGCTGCGAAATGCAGTCATTCTCCCTTTTGCCTTGCTGAATAAGCGCAGATGGCCTGTGTTAGGCTTGTTGTGAGGGTGCATCTTTCTTGGGAGACGGGTCTTCAACTGTGTGCTGCACTCTTTCAGGGATATCAATGTTATTCTAACTTGGTGCATGCTCCAATACATGAGTCTCACAGTCGTCTTCTCATTTTCAGTTATGCTCTGCAGAGTTCTTCTGTTTGACCTAGGAAGACTTTAATCGGTCACGTATGGGAAAGTGCAGCTCAGTGGTGCCACCGGTGGGCTATGGGAACTCCACAGTAGAGTAAGAATGCATGACTTGTGAATTCACTGGGTGCATTCTGAAATCTTTCTCCTTTTCAAATTTTTGTGTTGTAGGAAACACAATTGCTCCGCCAATCGCATTGACGAAAAAGAGCTGTCTGCCTTCCTTGTGCTTGTTTTGAATGCGAATCTCCCTTGGAAAATGCTGTGTGAAAAGTGTGCTGCCCTGTCATTTACTGGCATTGAGTACTCTAAGGCATTGGTGCATGGTTAGTTCCTGATTGTCACTTGTTCCCATTCATGTATATTACGCTCTCCATGGTGACTGCTTTGGCTGTGCGTCTCGTCAGCCTTTCACATTCAGGAAAGCTCAACTCCACTGGGCCACAATGCGTGATCTCAGACATTCACAGTTACTGGTGGGAAAGCGTTGTGTGTGCCCCGGGAGAATTCTTTGTTACTGTTTCTTTATAGCTTTTCCTGTCCTGGGAAAACAATTGCACTGTGGATTGCTGTTGGGAATAGCCTCTCCTAGGCCTGTAGTGAATAGGCATCTTCCTTGGTGAAGTGTGTGCCAAATGTGTGCTGCAGTGTTATCTCATTGCTATGACTAGTATTCTTCATTGCTGCCTGCTGTAATACCTCATTCTCACTCTTTCCCTTGATTTGTGTTCCTTCCCTTAGAGGGCCTTTGCTTACGAGAGTGAAACGTGCGTGTTTCACGGATAGAACTCTGCGATACAAAGTGCCCCAATGAGTGATATAAGTGCTCCCCAGTGACGAGCAGGAGAGCATTATTTGTTTATGGGGAGAATTCTAAATTGTTTTTCCCTATGGCATCGAAACCTATAAGGACTACCAATGCTGTGCCGTTTTCATTTCTGAAGAAGCACGGAGAGCCTGTGTTAAACTGGTGGTGACGGTGGGACTTCCTGGGGACAGGCTATCCAAGCGTGCGCTGCACTGCTATTCATTGGCAGTCTGTATTAAGCTGGCTTTGTGCACGCTCTCATCCCTGATTCTCAGAGCGTCCCTGTGTATACACTATAGTAGTCAGGGACCGTTTGGTGAGCAGAGTGCAACTTCACGTGCAGCCCTGACTGGAACCAGGTCTCCACAGCCATTGGTGACCAAGCAGGCTTCATTCACCGGTGAATGCTGAAAAGTTTCCTGTGTTTAAACGGGCATCTAATGCCGAATACAATGGCTCTGCGGGTTCATTTGCCAACAAGGCCGAGAGCCTCTGTTTCGTTTCCCGGGAAAAAAAGAGTCTTCCATGGGAGACATTCCTCAAAACTGCACGTCACT
>JAPVLO010004389.1:0-15628 GCA_027257055.1 Cephalopachus bancanus | reverse complement strand
TATCTGTGCTCTACCCTCATTAGCATATCAATAACTAGATAGCTATATCTAGCTTGTAGTTGAGAGCAAAAGTGGTTTTTCTTCTTTGAGAAACTTGCCCATGGCAGATCATTCTGTTGTAAATCTTTCTTCGTCCTTCTCTTCTTGCTAATAAATTCAGTTTTAAAATGTTGCTGGACACTCTGAAAAATTATTACATGATTGAGTCAAAGAACCCACAGGTTTGCACCACACCCCAACTGGTATCACAGGGATACTCACCAAGTGGGGCAGTGGGGCCTTGGCACTAAGCCTGCTCAGAACAAGCAGAGAGCTTGGTCAGGCCTCAGTTCCAGATGCAGGTATGAAGGGAGAGCCCATGCATGAAACAGACTCTTCTGTGGATAGGTCTGGTGCGGAGGCCCTGGCACTTGCCCTGGGTTGGATGACAAGGCCTGGCCCAGGCCTGCCAGTGGGCCAAGACCCAGGAAGCGTGACAACTGTATCCTGGGTCATGTTCTGCTACTCTGGCTGTTGGACCAGATGCAAAGTCAGATGTCTTCTGGGATGTGTCTACATGTGTGCCTGTGTGCATGCATGTAGTATGGTGTGTTCATGTGTATATGCATACATCTGTGTGTGCATGCGTGTGTTGACAACTAAACTTTTTTTTCTATTCCCTTGCCTAATTCTTAACTAAGGAGTCTGGAGAGATAGGCTTTTTAATTAATTAGCTTACTTTCCAACTTGACTCTGGCATAACATCACAACAGATAAAGAAAGAAGATCTAAATATTTTATGACCTTGTAAATCTGTTTCTTGGGAACTTGGGGCTCTTTTTAAGATACTTATCAGTTCTCTCTGAAGTCTGTCACCTATAAGGTTTCACCTACATATCAAGAAACTTGGCTCCCTTTTCATTCCTCAAGCTGCCCATTTCCTTTACTGCTTCAAAATTCCTTAGATAACTCTAGCTAATTGTCAGTCAGAAAATCTTCAATCCACCTATAGCTTGGGGGTCCCTGCTTGGAAATGCCACAGCTCCCTGGACTGAACCAATGTGAAATTCACATGCATTGATTTAGTTTCTTGAACTTCTGTCCTCCTAAAACGCGTATAACCAAGCTATTAATTCAACCACAGTGGGCACATGTTCTCAGGACCTCCTGGGGATGGGCTCTTCAGGCCTCAGATCACTCACATTTGGTTCAGAATAAGTCATCATAAATATTTTACAGAGTCTGACATCTTTTGTGAACTCTGTGTGTGTGTGTGTGTGTGTGTGCGCGCGCAAATGCGCATGCATATTTAAGTGTTTTTATCTTTTTGCATTAATCCTGTGAACTAGGTGAAGGTTTTGCTGTATCTCATGAGCGCTGGGGAGGCACAAGCCAAGGCCCCAGTCAGTTCCTTGGAACTGGAGGTCTTGCATCCTGCTCTAGTAGGAAGAGGCTGACCCTGAACTCAGCCCCTGTACTGTGGAGGCCTCATCACTTCCCCAGTGAAGCCCCGGTCTGAGAAAGGAGGGTCTGTCACTGAAGGTTGGTGTGGGAGATGGAGGGCCCATGGGAGTAGGGAGAACATGGGTACCTGCAGGTGCGTGTAAAATGTGGAACACCCGTGGATGCATATAGAAGTGACTGGGCTCTCCTGAGGTGGGGGGGACTGTGGCAGATTGTGAGCCCAGCTCGGGCCAAGAGCACAGCCCAGTGGGTCAAAGGCACAGCACCCCCTCCAGCCATTCTCAGCATCAGCCCTGCCCCACCAACCCACTGCCAGGCAGTACCTACTTATCCCTCCCACAGCTGCAGCACTGCCTCCTGCTGTAAAGCCACAGTCTTCAGCTCTGAATAAGCACCAGTTAACAAGTGCAGGGGGCCTGGTCACACCCTTAGGGCCTTGTACTAGCACACCCAGCCCTTCATAGGCTCCAGCCTTCTGCTTCTTCAGTTCACTTCACTGGACCTCTTCCCTGTATGGCAGTATTTATTTTGTCACCGGTGTCACCTCTGTGTTCTTTGCCACAGGGAAAGCATCACCTGGGATCTGTCACACTGAGAAGCTGCCTCTGCTCAACAAGCTATTGCCTGGCAGAGATGTGACAGGATGTGAATAGATGGAGGCACCAGTTACAGCCAAGTGACATTTAGGCTTTGATCAAATATGACAATAAAAACTTATTTATCGAAGTTGAAATTGTGACTACATTTAAGATTCAAGAACAGCTAGCCATAAAACAGTGGAAAAATCATTAAAAGAATTGATTTCTGGCTGGGCACAGTAGCTCAAGCCTGTAGTCTCAGCACTTCAGGAGGCCGAGGTGAGGGATCGCCTGGGCGCATAGGTTCAAGAACAGCCTTGGGAACTTGGCGAGACCTCACCTCTACAATAAATTAAAAAATTAGCCAGCATGGTAGCACACACCTGTATTTCTGACTACTTGGAAGGCTGAGGCAGAAGGATTACCTGAGCACAGCTGGTCGATGCTGGGTTGGCCATGAGCATGCCACTGTACTCTAGCCTGAACAACAGAGTGAGACTCCAATTCAAAAAATAATAATAATTTATTTCTATACAAAAATTCCCAGTAACCAGAGCAGAATTCTACCAGAACCCACAGTCCTGGGTACTGTGAAAAGCTGTGCACCCCAGTCAGTGGGCAAGACCAGCTGAGTGGTGGAAATGTGAAAAGAAAAGCCAGCCAGATAATGGCATATTTTGTATATGTTGGTGCACTGACATGCACAATTAGAGAATGGACTTATGAAGTCTGAGGTGTTTTACGACATAATGCAGATATCCAGCATTTCGCTAACTTTGAATACAGAAATGCAGGTAAGCCTGAAGAAGAACAGTATTTTAGAAATAATGCTCAACAGAAACTATTTTACAGGAGAAAAATTTTGGTACCAGTGAAAAACTCTTAAGAGTACACAAGTATGTAACTAAAGCAAACACTCATAGTATGCTTTCCCACTTATTTCAGATTAATAAGAGGTGCATTAAAGATCTCAAAAATTGGAGTTATGGCAGAAGTTTAATTATTAATAGAGTCACAGCCTATAGAGTGTATTGCTGAGCATTATAAAGGTCATCTCCTAGTTTTGCTTTGTTTAGAGACAGGATCTTGCCATGCTGCCCAGGCTGGAGTGCAGTGGTACTCACAGGTGTGATCACAGCTCACCACAGCCTCGAACTTCTGGACTCAAGCAATCCTCCCACCTCTGTGGCAGAGAGGGGCTAAAATAGTTTAAATTATTCCTTTTTAAAAAAATCAACCTGCAAGCTCCAAACCTGCTAGACATGAGAAAACTAAATAGCTACAAGCAGCTTTCCTGGAAATGCAAGATAATAATCTATTCACAACCTAATCCCCACACCCTCTCTTTGAGAAGTTATTGGTTTACAACCCCTGCTTTTCATGTATACCCTGGAGACAACTTGTTCTTTGAGAATCTGGTTTTGCTAGACACCACCTTGCAATTTCCAATGAAAAATGTATAGTCATACAACCCAACTCCCTCCCTTACCTAAACTAACAGATAAAAACCCTCTCCTCTTCCTCTGAGTTACTTAGCCTTGGAACATTAGCCTTCTGAGTCACACCGGTGCTAATAAAAACGCTGCGTCCTAAGATAACCTCGGTGTCATGGTCTCTCTGTTTTCCTGCAACATTTCTTGGTGCATTGGCTGGAAAACAGAGAGTTGGGAGATGGTGTGTTCCACCTCCTTTGTCATCGGGGTGTGACCTCCAGAGTGACAGGAGAGGCAATCTTGCCTGGAACGCAATAGACTTTTTGATCCGTAGGAAGGAGGGCCCTCCTAGCACACTGAGGCTCGGATCTCAAAAGCACAACCAGAACCCAAAGATGTACAGGAACTAGTGTGAGGAACAACAACCAACTGAAAGGGTAAGAACAAGGGCCTTTGCATACACCTGCTAGTAGATGGCAGAAGGGGAGCTTGTTCACCTCCCGGAGTCCGCTAGTAGTCTCCAGTCCGAAGGAAAGGACTGAAAGGTAGTGGAAGGAAATACTGTCTCAAGACGAACCCTTTGAGTCCTAGGATTAGGGTGGAGGGTTGGAGAACGTGCTGTGTGATTGCATGTGAATGAGGTGGACGGTGGAAGGGTTCCGACCTGACCAAAGGGCTGAATCAAGTATTGAGTCCCCATCTAAGCTGGTGATTACCTCATACAGCTGAAAGCAGCCCCAACCCTAACATAGCGCTGGTCTGGGTTGGGGGTTTATACCAACCTGCCAATTGCTAAGAGGTGCCTGAAATATCTCCACAAGGAGTACGGCTGGAGGAGGATGAAGCAGATGTTTCGCATACCCCTCATTCCCTTATTTGTATGTATCTGCTTCTGTTAAGGGGAGGAAATGGGTGGAAACCAAAGTAAGAATACTCCCTTGGATTGTATACTTAAGACTTTGACAAATGCTTCTGGGGAGATTGTTATGGTGTCCAATTGTCTTGGAGAACGCTCCACACATTCTGTGAAATAGAATGGCCTTCTTTCGGGATTGGATGCCCCAGCTGGAGCACTTAACATCCAGGCATATGCCCAACATCAGTTCCCAGAGGAGTACCCCCAATGGGACCCCAACAGTAACCAGGGAGTACAAATGCTTGAACAGTATCAGGAGGCCCTCGTAGGAGGTATGAGATAAGAAAAGAAAAAGGCCATAAATATAAGCAAGGTTTCTGAGATGTTTCAGGGAACTGACAAGAGCCCAAGCCAATTCTATGACTCTATGAAGTCTTTCGGCTATACACCCCCTTTGATCCAGAGGCAACCGAAAATCAGCATATGATAAATGCCACTTTTGTCAAACAGTTCCAGGGGGATATCCAATGTAAGCGACAAAAACTAGAGGGCTTTGCTGGAATGAATGTTAGTCAGCTGCCAGAAGTTGCCACGAAAGTGTCATTAACTGAGATAAGGAGGTCCAACAAGAGGCACACCAAAGGCAGAAAAAGAAAACGGCCATGCTTGCTGCTGCCATTGCGGGGTACCAGAAAACAGGCCCACCAGGAGGAAACAGAGGCAGAGGTCGGGGAAGAAGACAGCCAGGTCGGCAGTTTCCCAGAGCGCAGCCCTGACTGCCTCAGCCTGCACAGGGACTCCTGAACTCTATCTATCAGCCTACACAAGGGACATCACAACCCCCTATGAAGTTAGGGAGAAACCAGTGTGCCTGTTGTTACCAAGAAGGTCACTGGAAAGGTGAATGCCCCCAACGAATAGCTGATGAGGAAGCCCAAGAGAAAAATGGCCCAGAGGGTCCAATTATCAACAGGACCCACCAGCTCCTAACGGTTTTATGGGCCTGGCCTCTATGGAAGGACTGCAACAAGAACAGGCCAAATTGGGCTCCTTACTATCTTTAGGTCCTCAGGAGCCTATGGTCAGCATGACAGTAGGGAACCAACATATGCACTTCATGGTTGACACAGCAGCTGAACACTCCATGGTCACACAGCCTGTAGGTCCCTTCTCCAAAAGATAACTAATGTTATGGGAGTCAATGGGTGTCAAGCCAGACATCCCTTCATGGTGCCACAACACTACACCACCAGCAGCCATGAGGTCATACAAGAGTTCCTATATCTCCTAGATTGCCCTAATGGGATGAGCCTTAATGGGATGAGACCTCCTGGGAAAGCTTCAAGCTCAGATAACCTTTGACTCTCCTAATCACGTAACTCTGAAACTTAGAGGCCCAGAGGCTAAAATCATGACCCTCACAGTCCCCTGGGAAGAGGAATGGCAGCTCTACAGCCTAACAGAGGTCTCACAAAAATCTCCAGAGGTGCCATTTCGAGTACCAGGAGTGTGGGCAGAGGACAATCCTCCAGGACTGGCAAGACATATACCCCCTGTGATTGTGGAACTAAAGCCAGGGGCCGAGATTGTCCATCACAGGCAGTACTTCATCCCATGGAAAGCACAAATAGGAATCCACAAGCACCTGAAGAGGCTCTTGCATTATGGAATTCTCTGGGTTGTCAGTCTGCTTGGAATAGGCCCCTGTTGCCAGTGCAGAAGCCAGGCAGAGATGACTATCGGCCAGTTCAAGATATGTGAGCCATAAACCAGGTCAGAGTCAGTCTACAACACATCTTCCCAAACGTGTATATGCGGCTGGGTCTCATTCCTGCTGAGGCTGCTTTCTTCACCTGCTTGGACCTTAAGGATGCTTTCTACTGCATCTGACTAGCCAAGAGAAGCCAGCTGATCTTCGCTTTCCAATGGGAGACCCCGAAAAATGGCACCAAGGGCCAGTTGGACATGGCTGCCCCAAAAATTCAAAAATTCTCCAACCATCTTCAGTAGGGCTCTAGCCTCAGATTTAAAAGCCTTTTCCACAAACCAGTGTGGCTGTATCTTGCTCCTGTATGTAGATGACTTACTGTTGGCAGCACCAACCTGGGAAAACAGTATGCAAAGGACACAACAACTGCCCACCCTCTTGTGGAAGGCAGGTTACAAGGTCTCAAAGAGAAAAGCCCAAATACGTCAGAAAAAATTAGGTATCTAGGTTTTCATTTGTCCCAAGGCCAGTGCCAACTAGACCCTGAAAGGAAAAAGTGTGTTCAATACCAGTCCCAACTACCCAGCTTCAAATCCAGGAGTTTTGGGGAACTGCAGGATTCTGTAAAATTTGGATACCTAACTTTTCTATCATGGCAAAACGCCTCTATGAAGCTACAAAAGGGGGTGAACAGGAGCCTTTGCTATGGGGAAAAGTTCAGCAACAGGCCTTAAACAAATAAAACAGGCCAAGAAACTCATTTAGGCTGGGTCCAGCTTCTGTCAACAGTTCTCCTATAGGTAAGGTCTAGTCCCACAAAAAAAAATCAGGTTTCTTGCCTTTTGAAATCCTTTATGGGCGGCCACCACCTCTTGTTAAGGGCTTTCAGGGAGACTTAAAGGAGTTAGGAAATCTTACTCTAAAACAACAAATGCAAGCCTTATGTTCAGTCTTAAATGCCATCCATTATCAAGTCAGAGAATGACTACCAATTAGTTTAACCATTCTTTTAAACCAGGTGATATGGTTTGGGTAAAAGAATGGAATGTACAGCCTCTAAAACCCCCTGGAGGGGCCCATTTACTGTCCCTCTGTCTACCCCAACTTCAGTCAAAGTAGCCAAAAAAGTTTCTTGGATCCATTACAGCAGAGTTAAGCCACAAAACCATTAGCTCCCCTTCAACTGACCCGCCAGAAAGTCACTGAGGCCAATGGAAAACCCAAAACGGATTCCCCAAGCTCTGCTCTAGCCATGCTAGTCTACACATGGCAGAAGTTTGAGGATCCATCAGCCTTGCTTCAGCCACACACTGGACACTGGCTGATCTACGCATGGCAGAAGCTTGAGGAGTCAACGGAATCAACACCTTACTGATAAGCCATTGTTTCGCTTTGTCAGCCTTTGTATTTGCCAGTTGCTATACTGTTTGTTTTATTTGCTATAGGACTGACTTTATTTGCTATAAAACTCACAGAGTCAATCTCTACAAAATGGACATTTTGGGAAAAGGTCTCACTAACATTTCTGTTCTTTCTTATATTAGAAAGTTTGCCCATGTCTCAGTACAAAGATGGCATGCCATAAAAATTGGCAACTGGTTTAAAAACATGTTCTCAGGCCTAGGAGAATTTAAGTACATTATTGGATCTGTAATCCTTGTAGGGATCCTGTCTAACCCTCAATTGCATAGCCCAAGTAATTATTAACTCCATCTCTAAGTTTGTGGAAAAAGTTGTTGAATAAAAAACTGCAGACCACATAGTGTTAATGCACAAATTGAAGATGATGCTCTTTAATCCATGAATGGTCGAGCATCAAAGAGGGGAATGTGGCAGGGAGGGACTAAAAACAGTCAAAATTATTCCTTTTTAAATAATCCCTGCAAACTCCAATCCCTGCTAGACATGGCCCATGAGAAAACAAAATAGCCAAAAGTGACTCTCCTGGAAATGCAAGATAGTGATCGATTCCCAACCGTATCCCCACATCCTCTTTGTGAAGTTATCAGTTTACAATCCCTGCTTGTCATATAGACCTTGAAGACAACTTGTTCTTTGAGAATCTGGTTTTGCTTGACACCAGCTTGCAAATTCCAAAGAAAAATGTATAGCCATACAACCTGACTCCCTCCCTTACCTAAACTAACAGATAAAAACCCCTCTCCTCTTTTCCAGGTTGCTCAGCCTTGGAGCATTAACACAATGAGTAGCGCCAGTTCTGATAAAAATACTACTTCCTAAGATAGCCTCGGTGTCACGGTCTTTGTTTTCCTGCAACACCTCATCCTCCTTAAGTACATGGGACTACAGGCAGCACCACTCCAACTGGCTAACGCTATGCATTTTGGGTTTTTTTTTTACAATTGATAGGAATATCTTTTCCTGAAAAGCAGTTTGATGTGTTGAGAAATTTTTTCAATGTCCCTGTGTCTCTCCATTTACTTGGAAAACAGAATTACGTTGAAAGAAATAGTATGTTGAAAGTTCATTTAAGCTGATATCCTTTGATGCTAACTTGATTATTACACACTTATAAAAGATGCCCTCTATTGGCCAGGGAAAAGATATGTCTTAGGATCATAATGGCAGTTTTGTCAAGTAATTATAAAGAGGAATTAGAAGCCGGGCTCGGTGGCTCAGCCTGTAAACCCGCACCTTTGGGAGGCTGAGGTGAGTGGATGGCCTGAGCACGGGTTTGAGACCCGCCTGGGCAGCAAGACCTCATCTCTACAATAAAAAAATAAAAAATAAAAAATCAGCTGGGCGTGGTAGTGCATGCCTGTAATTCCAGCTACTTGGAAGGCTGAGGTGGAAGGATCGCCGGAGCCCAGTAGGTCGAGGCTGCAGTGGCCGGGAGCGGCCACCGCACTCCAGTCTGGGCGACAGAGTGAGACTCCAACTCAAAAAAAAAAAAAAAAAAGAGGAATTAGAAATATGAAAATTTTTAAATGTCAAATTGCATACCCTTCTCTGTAGAAGACAATTTTTTGCCTTGTCACTTAAGAGCTCACTCCTTTCTGCTGTCTGAGACGTGGCATATACAGCAGGTCAGGCATTTGGCATCGCTGTCCCTGGTTGCTCCCCACAACCCTTTCCCTGTCCTGCCACTTAACCAAACAGATGCCTTCCTCCCTTCATGCTCAGGTGACTGCCTCTTCCACACAGTCTTTGGGTCTGGTTAACCCAAGTCCCTGACACTGATGGTCTTGGGACAGCCAAGTGAGGCACTTCTAGCCAATGGGACAGGAGGGGATGGGCTGGGAAGGGTTTTCTGACAATAAAATTATGGGGCACACCAAGGGGTGCCTCTCCTTCCTCCAACTCTTGTGCTTGTGTGGACTACTGGGAACCAGTGGCTGCCGCCCAGCTAGCTAACTAAGTTCACACACTGGTGCCATAGAACTTAGGTGAGAAACGTTTTCTTTTACCCCAGTGGAATCAGGATTTCCTGTTCCTTACGGCTCCACACATTGTAACTGACAGAATACCCAGGTTGAGAAATGCTTCTAGAGAACTCTTTGCAAAGGCCCAACTCAGCTTTGACTGCTGAAATGTAGGATAACATACCTGTGACCATCTGTAACAGCTCACTGCAAGAAAAGGATAGCAGTAGGACCCCGCAATGAGGACTGTCCCCAAACACAGCTCCATGAACATTTGCATGGGTTACTTACACATGATAAGCTATCAGCACCTAAACATATACATTTAAAAAACATTATTGCTTTGCTTTAAAAAAGTTTATTTAGCACTCAGTATGTACAAGGCACTGTGAGTGGCACCATGAAGAACACACAGATGAACAAGGCTCCTGCCCTCAGGAACTCACAGTCTAGCATGGGAAATCAGAAGTTGCACATATACACTAATAATTACCACACAAGGCAGAAAGCACTAAGTGCCATGAGATTAATACCAACAAGACAAGAATCCAGAGGAAGAAAATACTACTTTAAGATGAGAATAAGAGATTAGAGAAGGTAACTTATAAGTTGAGGGCTTAAACACAACAGATCAAATGTAGTCAGAAAAAAAAATTAAGAGAGAAGGTAATCCAGGAAAACTCTGACTGAAATCAGAAGAGGAGGTCCTGGCTTTGTAGTTGGAGGTAAGGGGATATCTACCTGGGCTGGAATAAGAGGGTGGGTGAGATGGATGGAAAGGAAGGTTGTAAAGAACCATCGGGATCAGGACAGAAAGGTGGCCACATATGCCAGGCAAAGATGCTTCCATTGCAATGGAAGTTCCTTAAAGAGAGGTGAGCAGACCCAAACTCTACTTCAGAAAGCTTGAACGGGTGGCAATGTACAAGTGGCTTTATGGAGGACAGGCTGAGGGAAAGGAGGTCAGTTTAAAAATAACTTTGAGAGTTGGGACTCGAGTAATGAGGAAGTGATAATGAGAACGAAGCCATTACAGGTGGAGGGTGGAGACAGAACTGCCAAGATTCGGCAATGACAGAACATGGACAAGGAGGAGAGTGGAAGCATCGCTGGGTGGAAAGATGATGGCAGTTTTATATCCAAAGACAGAATGGTCTATTCACAGAGCTAGGACAATCTAAAGAGGCACAGGTTTAAGTGTTAGCAGGAGGGATGCAGTGAGCCTATGATGCTACCACCAGGGGTGGGGCCAGCAAGTAGTTACAAGTGGAGAAGGGGTGGAGGTGAGAGTCAGAAAGACAGACCAGGAAGCAGATGCAGTGGTAAAGTTGAAGCAACAGACCAGGAAGTAGATGCAGTGGTAAAGTTGAGGCGGAGGTGGTCTTATCTCACCACAGAAGGGCATTCAAAAGTACAAGCTTATTTCCACATTTTCCTTAATTCTGGAATCCTCACTGAACACGCTGAAGTATGATGATGCATCATGTGAAAAGTGCTGCTTCTCTGTTGTGTGTCCTTTACATTCACTCCTAGGAAATGATCTCTTCGGTTTGTGATTGCCAAGTAGGAAAGGTGCCTCTATTATGGAGGGATACTTTTAAAATATTTACTCCAATGAGAGTTTATTTTAACGTTTTTGCATTTATTCTGAAGAGCTTTGTGTAATTAAATTATCTTTTCTGAAAAGCTATCGATGTACCTTACCTCACAGCATCCAGAGTAGAAAGGGAATTAAGAGGTCAATTCTATCTCTCATTTCACTGTGAGGAAACCAAGGCCCAGTGGTCAAAGGACTCACCCAGCAGCTTACACAGCACAAATGGCAAAGTTGGACCTATGAGCAACGGCAGGGCCACAGCTGCATCCTGGGTTCCTGGTTGCCATCAGATACAGACACACGAGAAATGGGGAAGAAAGACAGGACGACAGGGCAACACTCTTAGGTACCCTCCCCCTGTGGAAGCTTTTCTGTCTTCTCAATAAATCCTGCTCTTTCACATAAAAGAAAGCTAGGAAGACAGACAGATACACAGATTCATTGACTGACTGACTGAGGCAAGAGAGGTTAGAAATAAAACATCTATATGTTAACTTTTTTTTTCAAGTGAGAAAAAGGAGAAAATAGTTTCTAATAAACATCTCTTGGACCCATCAAAGACTTGCAGATCTGAAAGATAACTACTTTGACTTTCTTAATCAAAATGACAATACATTAAACTGTTCTTAATCAAAATACATTAGACTATATGATACATCACATTCAGTATGCTCTATAGTCAGTCACTTTAGGAATGCTGGCACTTTTTGCTGTTACGTGTGTACACAAGGAAAGGCAGCTTGCAGGAAAACAAGATTAGTAAGAATCAGACCTTAGATGGTTTTCTCTGCCACAGAAGAAAAACACCCATGGTAATTCCCTTTTGGAAAGCTAAAGTTGATCTCCTCAGAATGAAGTTCCAAATACATCCATTTCCATAAAAGATGGAGAAAAAAAGTCCATTTCACTTCAAAGATAAAAGTCACAAATATGCAGGCAGAGCTCTGATGACCGTGTCGCAATGCCTCCCCAATACTATGTCCACAAACAATCTATTGATTTCATAATTAATGCTTCCCTTTAGTTAAGGTGCTTTATGACTCCCCCACAGGTCCACTAGAGTCTTCCAGCAACACGTTGGCAGGAACTGTCAGATCTTCCAAAAAATCTTCTTTCGGTAGAGGATGTAGGCAATGAGCACCCAGAGGGCAGTGGCGATGAGGTTTTGAGTCAGATGTTCTCGGTGTGACTGGGTGTCCTTCAGCTTCCACTGGAAGGGGAAGTAGTTCTCAAAGACCTCATGGCCGACATATACCAGAATGGAATTCATCCCTTAAGGGGAAATACAGAAGATAATGTGTTTCCTGAGTTACATCTAATCTTCTGTTTAATTCTTGAAATTAGTCCAGTGAAAGAACAAAAAGCATGTACTTATATTATTAGCTACTGCCTAAAATGTGATGCATATCTTAGGTATTTAAGTGTCAACTATATTAAACATTATTAGAGAATATTCATTGTATAACAATGTAATTCTTTAAAATACTAAATCTGAAAGGAAAACTAAAGCTATTAACTTATATTTTATAGACAGAAAACCTGAAGTCCAAGGAATGCAACTATTACTACAATCAAAGGGCTGAAATGCATCACTGAAATTATCCGGTCTGGCTCTCAGTCCTCAGGCAAACTGCATCTCAATCATCCTACTTATCTCTTGGTATCACCTCTTGATATTCCTTCCAATAAGTAATCTTTAATGTAGTACATTACGCATTAAGAGAGAGAGAGTTTCTTGCAGCTCTATTCACAATAGCAAAAACATGGAACCAGCCATGCTGCCCATCGAAGCATAAAAAACATGTGGTACATATACACAATGGAATATTATGCACCCTTAAGGAAGGACAAGCATAGGGCTTTGCAGCAACTTTGATGGATTTAGAGCAGAGTGTACTCAGTGATCTATCACAGAAACAAAGAACAGAGTACTATATGTTCTCACTCATAAATGGACCTTGAACAATTATAATAATACAGTAAGAAAGGGATTGGCGATGTTGGGAAACTGCCAGGGGATGGGGGGTGGTAGGGATTGGCAGTTGAGGGAAACTGCTAGGGGAGGGAGGAACACACCTCATCCTCAAGGGTTCCTGCATAATCAACGTTTGTATACCTAACCCTGAATTGTACCTCACATCTTTAAAATGAAGATAAATTGATTTAAAAAAACAAAACAAAAGAGAGAGAGAAAAGTCCCATTACTGGGCAGTAGAAACTGGATCATTTCTTAACACTCCACAATTTGGCATTGCCTGGAGAAACAGGTGGTGCTCACAAGCTGTCATACAATGACTCTATGATCTACATGGATAGAAACGAATTGGACTGTACTGCAACAGGCCAGCGATGTCCAGTGTAACCTGGAACAACATAACATGACCCCTGCTGCTTCACACCTTGGCTTGACTCTTGGAAACACGCTGCCAGGAAGAGGTTGAAGGCCCCAGCAATGGGATGCTAGAAGGTCTCTGGACCAGTCCACCTGGACACCACCAGAAGTTCTGAATGGGGTTAGAGGTGACCTACCTGGATAAAAGAATGGAGCTCCTGTCCACAGTCCCCTCGCATCCACAACCGGGTACAGGACCAGCAGAATGAAGAAGGCAAAAGAGCTGAGTGTGGTGACGTATGAAAGAGACCTAGAAGGAGTTGAGGCATTTCGATGCTCATAAGGAACACACTGATTTCAACGTAAGAAATCAACACTTAAATTATGCTTTTTTTCTATACCTACCAGAGATTCTTGTTTACTGGAATAAACCCTTCATTTTCAGAAATTTTGGTCAAAGCAGCAGAAATAAGCCCCTATAATGGGAAGAGAAAATTGTTAAAATACCTTACTATTATCTCAGAAAACAACTGTGTTTCAGCTGTGCTCGGTGGCTCAACCTGTAATCCCAGCTCTTTGGAAGGCTGAGGTGAGTAGATTCCCTGAGTCTGCAGGTTCAAGACCAGCCCAGGCAACTTGGTGAGACCTCATCTCTACAATAAAAAATAAAAAATCAAGGTGCGGTAGCGCACATCTGTAGCTCTGGCTACTTGGAAGGTTGAGGCGGAAGGATCACCAGAGCCCAACACATCAATGCTGGGGTGGCTGTGAGCATGCCACTGCACTCCAGCCTGGGTGACAGAGTGAGACTCCAACTCAAAAAATAATAATAATAATTGTGTTTGAAAACCAAAACATATTAGTTATTTGCTTAGAAAAGGCTGAAAATTGTGACATACTTTATTCTCTTAACTGGACACTGTTTTTAATATACATAACTAAAAACACATCTCCAAAAACATCTCAGTATTCCTCTGGGCTGAAGAAAATAAACTTATTGACAAATTACAATGAACCTTGAGAGGAAACATGATTGCAAGGTTAGGGATAAAATGAGTAGTTGGTCAACCCAGCAATTGTTTTTTCACATGTATTCCTGAAGCTGATGTCTGAAAACCTGCTGTTATTTGCCTGGTCTTTCTGCTACAGCTCTGTACACAGAAGCCGCATCTCATGTGTGTCTTTAGGCATTCCAAGCTGGCTGCTTAAAGGCAAACACTGCTATATTTACAAAGGCATTTTCCTAAGAAAATAAGCCTGTTTATTTAGGTGTAAAGATTTGCTCCTCTCTGTTATTCAAGTCAAGAACGTTACGTCTTGCAATGTGGTGACAACGGCTACACCAGTGTTGCTAAACATTTTATTTCTTTTTAAAATACATATACAAGTGGGGAAAAAAGGAATTTTAGTAAGAAGCCGTGCTTACTTACGAGAATAAAACACCAGGCAGCGAATCTCATCAGAATGTCTTTGGTTCGACCCCTGTAATACAATAGGATTTTTCCTGCCTGGAGAAGAAAACACAGTATGACCAAGGGAATCCCGAGGTGTATTGTTATTTTATATCCATCCACTGTTGAATTATGCAACAGATTTATTGCTGGGCATGTTGCAAAATGCTGGGATTACAAGGATGGATGAAATATCCCCCATGCCCTGACTAGTTGTAGCTGAAGAAGGAGCTTGGGGGAGGAGGGAGGCATCAGAGGAGGTGCCATTAGGCTGAGGTAGGAGCAAAAGACATCAACATAGGAACATTTTGAGCAGAATAGAGCAGCCTGCACAGAAACACATGGAGAAAAGCAACAGCATCCCTGAGGAGCTGCCGGTAACTCAGACAGGCTGCAGAGTAGGGAAGGTCAGAAAAGGCAGGCCCTGAAGGGCTCACATTCTGGCAGGAGCCAGGGATCATCCCCCAAAAATAACAAGGGACCAGCTCAGATCTGAATGCCTAGTGACCCAACCTGGCAGCCCCATGGAAGAGAAACCTGGACAGGGCGGCACTAGAAGAAGTGAGGCATTTTTAAAACAGTAAGATATGAGCCAGGCGCAGTGGTTCATGTCAGTATCCCAGCATTTCGGGAAGTGGAGGCGAGAGGAATGCCTGAGCCCATGGGTTCGAGACTAGCCTGGGCAACATGGCGAGACCTCGTCTCTACAATAAATCTAAAATTAGCCAGGTATGGTGGTACACATCTATAGTTCCAGTTACTTGGAAGGCTGAAGTGGAAGGATTGCCTAAGCCCAGCAGGTTGAGGCTGCAGTGGCCATGAGGGTGGCACTGCACCCCAGCCTGGG
>JAPVLO010004388.1:0-15741 GCA_027257055.1 Cephalopachus bancanus | reverse complement strand
TGGATTTAATTTATTTTTTTTCTAGTTATTGTGGACACTTAGATAAGTTTTTGAGATTTTATTTCTTTTTCAATGTAAGCTTTTAAATGCTATAAATTTTTCTTCGCACTACTTTTGCTTTATGACACAAACTTTGAATTTTCTGTTTTTTTTTTAAATTGTGCTCAAAATATTTTATAATTTCTCTTATACTTTTAATTTGACTTTTCAGTTTTTTAAAAGAGTTGTTTAATTTCCAAACAGTGGAGGTTTTCAAAATGTCTTTTGTTTTTGACTTCTAGTTTAATTTTGTTGAGATAATTTAGTAGACATGCCATTTACATTTTTTGTATCTTATTTTAGGGCCCTGGCATATGCTCTATCTTACTGATTTTTTTCTTTTTTTTTTTTTTTTTGAGTCAGAATCTCTCTCTGTCACCCAGACGGGTGAGTGGCATGCTCATGGCCACCCAACCTCGACCTGCTGGGCTCGGGCGCCCCTTCCATCAGCCTTCCAGTAGCTGGAACCCCCTGCATGCACCACCATGCCCGGCTTAATTTGATTTATTGTAGAAATGGGGTCTTGCTGTGTTGCTCAGGCTGGTCTTAAACCCCTGAGTTCGGGCAATCCTCTCCCCCTCAGCCTCCCAAAGTGCTGAATTACAGGTGTGAGCCACCGTGCTCAGTCTATCGTACTGATTTCTATCAACAATTCAAACAATGTGTATTCTCTGTCACCAGGTTTGTATATGTCAATTAGGTTAAAAGGCTGATAATAAGTCTTCTTCATACTTGCTGGTTTTATTTTATTTTATTTTTTGGGTTTGGGGTTCACTCTGTCGCCCAGACTGGAGTGCGTGGCCACTCCTGGCCACCGCAGCCTTGACTGCTGGGTCCGGGGTCCTTTTGCCTCAGCCTTTCCCAAATAGCTGGAACTATAGGTGCACGCTCCCCGCCTGGCTAATTTTTTTGATTTATTTTAGAGATGAGGTCTTGCCAAGTTGCCCAGGTGGGGTCAAACCCAGGGGTCAGGGAATTCACTCGCCTCGGGCCCCCCAAAGTACTAGGATTTTAGCTGTGCCCTGGAGCCCCGGGCCCCTTGCTGGGTTTTTTGTTCACTTTATCAATTACTGAAAAGGAGAGTGTTGAAAGCTTGAAAAGTAATTTATATTTGTCTATTTCTCCTTTTAGTTCTATTGGTTTTTTCTTATTGTATTTTAAAACTCTGTTACTAAGCAAGGCACAGTGGCTCACACCAGTAATCCCCGCACTTGGGAGGCGGGGACGAGAGATTACCCGAGCCTAGTGTGTTGAGATCAGCCTGTGCAACTTAGCGAGAACTTGTCTCTAAATAAATCAAAAATTTAGCTGGGCATGGTGGTACATGCCTATACTACCCGCTACTTGGAAAACTGAGGTGGAAAGGGTTGCCCGATCCCCGCAGGTCAGGCTGTGGTGGCTGTGAAAATGGCACTGCGTCCAGTCCGGGGGATAGAGTGAGACTCTGATTAAAAAAAAAAAAAACACCCAGAAACAAAAAACCTCTGCTACTGGGTGCAAGTACAATTATTATTGTTATATCATCATGAGAAATTTATCTCTATCATTATGAGAAAAGTCCTTCTTTATGCTTGGTAATAGTCTTTGTTTTGAAATCTATTTTGTTTAATAGTAATATAGCTACTTTAGCTTTATTTTTGTTTAGTACTTGCATGGCATATTTTTTTTTTTTGTCACTTCACTTTTAAGCTGTGTCTTGTCTTGGCATTTAAACTGAATTTCTTGCTATAGCCTGTAGTTAGGTCTTATTTAATCTGTCAGGCCGGGTGTGGTGGCTCACGCCTATAATTCTAGCACTTTGGGAGGCTGAGGTGAGAGGACTGTCTGAACTCACAGGTTCGAGACCAGCCTGGGCAACTTGGCGAGACCTCATCTCTACATAAATCAAAAAATTAGCTGGGCATGGTGGCACATACCTGTAGTTCCAGCTACTTGGAAACCTGAGGCAGAAGAATTGCCTGAGCCCAGCAGGTCGAGGCTGCTGGGTTGTGAACATGCCACTGCCTTGCAGGCAAGGCAATAGAGTGAGACTCCAACTCAAAAAAAAAAAAAATCTATCAAAAAATCAATTTTGGGAGGAGGACTTTTAAGTCTTAGACCAATTGATATAGTCTGAATGTTTGTGTTCTCCTAAAGTTCATATGTTGAAATCCTACCCTCCAAGTATTCAGAGGCCTTTAGAATGTGATTAGGTCAATAGGGCAGACCTCATGGGAATAAAAAGAACAAAAGACAATATTCATTCCCTGAAGGATCTCCAGACAAAATAGATTTTAACTAGGAAGTATTAGTGAAATCAGCATTTAAAATGTATTAATCAGTGCTTTCTTCAACAACAACTGTAATTTCTTCTATAATTCTTTATGGCCTAAGTCTTATAACTTGATTATTATGTAATGTTAAATTATTATGATAATTACAATAATGCAGCTTCTAGTGCCATCATTACATTTTACTCCTCTGCCTCTTTTATAGGGCATCCCTGTGAAGTATTATGATACTGATTTTACAGAGGAGGAAACAGAGGCTCAGGGAGTGATCTGCCCAAAGTTATTACTATTAAATAATAGACATGACATTGGATTTAACCTAGGTCTGACTGACTCTGGAGTCCCTTGCTGTCAGAAACAAGGAAAATAGGTTGGTACAAGATTACTGCTTCTTCTACTCTGCATCTTGTGTCAGAGGGATCTGGACATACTGTAGGTGGTCAATAAAGACTGTTGAAAGAACAAAGAGGAAAGGAAGAAATAGAGTGAAAAGGCAACCCACGGAATGGGAGAAAATATTTGCAAATCACATATCTGATAAAGGTTAATATTCAGAATACATGAAGAACACCTCCTACAACTCAACAACAATAAAACAAATAACCCAATTTTAAAACGGGTTTGAAAAAAGGAGTTGAATAGACCATTTCTCCAAAAGAATGTAAACAAATGGCTAAGAAACCCAAGGAAAGATGTTTACCATCACTAATCATTAGAGAAATGCAAATCAAAACCACAAGGTGTATCTTACACTCCTTGGAATGGCCGCTGTCAAAAAAGAAACAAACAAAAAAGAAATAGTATGTATCGACAAGGATGTGGAGAAACTGGAAGGCCTGTGCACTGTTGGTGGGAACGTAAAATGGTGCAGCCGCTGTGGAAAACAGTACGAAGGCTCCTCAAAAAACTTGAAAAGTAGAACTACTAGATTATCCAGTAATCTCACTTCTGGCCTCCCAAAGTGCTGGGATTGTAGGTGTGAGCCACTGCACCCGGTCCTTAACCATTTTTGATTGTACAATTCAATAGCATTAACTATATTCACATTGTTGTGCTGCTGCATTTTTCATCCTGCAAAACCAATATCCTGAACTCCCCAGTTCCCCCTTCTCTTATCCCTGGTAACCACCATTTTACTTTCTGTTTCTATGAGTTTAACCACTTCAGATACTTCATATAAGTGGATTCCTACAGTACTTGTCTTTTTTGTGACTGACTTATTTCACTTAAAATAATGTCCTCACCAGGCGTGGTGGCTCAAGGCTGTAATCCTGGCACTTTGGGAGGCATAGGCGAGAGGATTGTCTGAGCCCGTGGGTTCGAGACCAGCCTGGGCAACTTGGCAAGACCTCCTCTCAACAATAAATCAAAAAATTAGCTGGGCAGGGTTGCACGCGCCTGTAGTTGCAGCTAATTGGAAGGCTGAGACGGAAGAACCGCCTGAGCCCAGCAGTTGGAGGCTGTGGTGGCCATGAGGGTGCTACTGCACTCCAGCCTGGGCAACAGAGTGAGACTCTGACTCAAAAAATAATAATAATGTCCTCAAGGTTAGACATGTTGTAGCGTGTAAGAGGATTCCCTTCCTTTTAAGGCTGGATGATATTCCGTTGTATGTATGCACCATATTCTCTTTCTGTTCATCTTTCAATAGACATTTGGACTGCTTCCACCTCTTGGCTATTGTGAACAACTTTGCAGTGAACATAGGTGTGCAAATATCTTAAAGACCCCCCTTTTCACCTCTTTGGGATATATAAATCAAAAAATAAGACAGGCGTGGTGGTGCATGCCTGTAGTTCCAGCCACTTGGAAGGCTGAGGTGCAAGGATCAACTGAGCCCAGCAGGTTGACACTGGGGTGGCTGTGAGCATGCCACTGCACTCCAGCCTGGGCGACAGGGTGAGACTCCAACTCAAAAAAAAAAAAAAATGTGGTTAAGATGGCAAATTTTGTCACATGTTTTCACAACTAAAAAAAAAATTTTTTTTAACCACATTTTTTTTTTTTTTGAGTTGGAGTCTCACCCTGTCGCCCAGGCTGGAGTGCAGTGGCACGCTCACGGCCACCGCAGTCTCGACCTGCTGGGCTCCAGTGATCTTTCTGCCTCCGCCTTCCAAGTAGCTGGAACTACAAGCATGCGCCACCACGCCCGGCTCATTTCTTGATTTATTGTGGAGACGAGGTCTCGCCAAATTGCACAGGCTGGTCTCAAACCCACGGGCTCCACCTCGGCCTCCCAAAGTGCTGGGATGATAGGTGTGAGCCAACGCATCTGGCTATAACACATTTTTTATAGAGACGAGGTCTCACTACGTCGCCCAGGCTGGTCTCCAACTCTTGTGCTCAAGCGATTCCCCCCCCCCGGCCTCCCCAAATGCTGGGATTACAGGCGAGAGCCACCACGCACGGCCTTAAAAAATTGCTTTAACAAAAACGAATTAAGAGGTGGGCACCCCCACGTTATCTATGCTCTTTGCGTGAATTTGTGCAGTTAAATCGAGACTTGCCCGCGCTTTTCCCAATCACAGCGCCTCCGGAGCCCGAAGCCGCCTCTCGCGCAGGTAGGAACGCCCGAAGCTCCCGCGCGGCCTCCTCGCAACGCCAGGGGTCGCCCTGCCCCTGGCTCCGCCCCGCCCACCCCGGCGTTTCCTCCAATCGCGGTCCTGGCCCCGCCCCCTTCCCCGAGCCTCTTTCCGGCATCCGGGCCTGGCGGGCGCGGCTCGGAGCCTCGGGAAAGGCATGGAGGTCCACGGCGAGCCGCAGGCCAGCCCGAGCTGTTCGTCGTCCTCCCGGGACTGCGCGGGGATCCCGGTGTCCCAGGAGCTGCTGACGGCCGGGAGCGACGGCCGCGGAGGTGACGGGCGGGTGGCGGCGGCGTGGGCCGCGCGACCCATGCAGCCCGGGGTGGGAGGCTCCCCGCGGGGCCCCCGCGCCCTCGAGGGGAGCCCCGGGGAAGGGCTCCCGGCCGCGGGCCCCGGACGGCTTCCCCCGCGCGTGGCCCTTCTGCCCCGCTGGATGGCGAGCGCCCACTCTGCCAGGCTGCCTTGGAAGCCGGGCGCTCCCGAACTCTCGGGGCCGGAGGAGCACGCTGGGAGGGGGCAGCCGATGACGGTGATGCCTGACCTCCCTGCACACGCGCAGACCACCCCTTAGTTGCTGTCTTGTGGAAAGGCATGCGTCCGGGAAGTCCGCGCAGCCTTTCCACGTTGCAATAGCGGGTTAAGGAGCATGAATTCTAATCCCAGCTCCGTGAGAAATTAACTGTGGGACTAGGGAGAGGAGTGGTGCCTATATGGGCGTGTTCTCAGAAAAACACTAGCTTCAAAAAGAACCCAGAACCTCCGAAGGAGTTGTGATGATGACAGCAAAGCTTGTGTAGTGCTTGCTATACCCCATTAATTAATTCTCACTACATTAATCCTCACTACAGCCCTCTGCAGCTTTTTTGCTTTTGTTTCTGAGTTGGAAACTCACTCTGTCGCCCAGGCTGGAGTGCAATGGCATGCCCCCCGGGCCCTCGCAGCTTCGACCTGCTGGGCCCAGGCGCTCCTTCCGCCTCAGCCTTTCAAGTAGCTGGAACTACAGCTACCAGCCCACCTAATTTTTTGATTTGTTGTAGAGACAAGGTCTCACCATGTTGCCTCGAACCTGCGGGCTCAGGCAGTCTTCTCGCCTCGGCCTCCCAAGGTGGTGTGATTATAGGCAGTTTTTTTTTTTTTAAACTCCATTTCATAGATGAGGAAGCTGAGGCATGCTTTGTCGTAGATAAGTGACTTTCTGGAGCTTATGCTGCTGGAAAGTAGCAAAATGGATTTGAATCCAAGAGGTCTGGCTTCAGAATGTGCTCTGAATAGTAATCCCATAGGCCTTAAGTAGGAAGCATCCAATGGATGTTAAGCTCTGCTTTGAGGGTAAAGGGATTTCCCAGGTGTTAGAAATAGGGTATACAAAGCCTTGAGTTTTGAAAGACCTACTCTGAGACCTCTGGTGGAATGGAGAGTTGGGATGATTTGAGTGTAGTGAGTGATGAACTGAAGAGGTGGAGGGGGGACAAATTGTCCCGAAAGGGCTGCTTTGTCTAGGTCGGACATCTTCACCAAAGGGGAAATAACCGGGCAAGCCTGACTTATAAATGGAGAATCAGATGCTCACAAATTAGGTAATCTGCCCCATGTTACTAACATGGTTAGTAACCATTTCTGGCTTCACTTAACCATTATGGCCTGTACTGCTTCCTCCATTCTGTCATTGCAGACCAGAAAGGTGCGGTTTAGTGTGCATTTATTATTTGACATTAGTGATACAGAGATGAATGAGACAGGCTTAAGAAAGGGAGGATGACCCGGGCTTGGTGCCTCAGCCTGTAATCCTGTGCTTTGGGAGGCTAAGGTGAGTGGATTGCCTGAGCCCGTGGGTTCGAGACCCGCCTGGGCAACTTGAAGACCTCATCTCTACAATAAATTTAAAAATTAGGTGGGCGTGGTAGTGCGCGCCTGTAGTTCCAGCTACTTTTGGGAAAGGGTGAGCAGAAGGATTGCCAGAGCCCAGCAGGTTGAGGCTGTGGTGGCCGGGAGCGGCCACTGCACTCCATCCAGTCTGGGCCACAGAGTGAGACTCCAACTCAAAAAAAAAGGGGGGAGGGGATGTGTACATAACTGAAATGTTGCAGTGGAGCTTGGAGAGCCTCTTTAAAAAAAATCTTGGGCCGGGCTCAGTGACTCAGCCTGTAATCCCAGCACTTTGGGAGGTCGAGGTGAGTGGATTGCCTGAGCCCCTGGGTTCGAGACCCGCCTGGGCAACTTGGTGAGACCTCATCTCTACAATAAATCAAAAATTAGCTGGGTGTGGTAGCGTGCGCCTGTAGTTCTAGCTACTTGGAAGGCTGAGGTGGAAGGATCACAGGAACCCAGCAGGTCGAGGCTGCCGTGGCCGTGAGTGTGCCATTGCACTCCAATCTGGGCGAGGGAGTGAGATTCCCACTCAAAAAAAAAACACCAAAAACCAGCGTCTTGGACTGTGAAAAATAAAAACCTATGATTAGACACAGGAGGTTTGCTATTGGGCCCTGTTTTTTTATACTGGAGTAAATTAAATTGTGTGTTTTCAGGTATATGGGACAGGTTGCTCATCAACTCCCATCCTAATTCCAGAAAGACCTCCACTCTTCAAACAGTTCGGATAGAGAGGAGTCCCTGTAAGTACACCTCTCTAATCTTTCTAATGCTAACTCCTGCTTAGTCTGTTACTTTGGTGGAATAATCTCTGACTTCATGGTTAGGTACCAAACCAGAGTCCAGGGGAGCACATTTTACTTGGGATTTTTACATTGTAATGTCAGTGCACAAGGATAGAATTTCTTACACTATCCTCCTGCCATCAAAGGGTAACTTGTAAAATATGCTTGTGATAGCCGGGCATGGTGGTGCGTGCCTGTAGTTCCAGCTACTTGGAAGGCTGAGGCAGAAGGATTGCCTGAGCCCAGCAGGTGGAGGCTGCAGTGGCCAGGAGCGTGCCACTGCCCTCCAGCCTCGGCAACAGTGAGACTCCAACTCAAAAAAAAAAAAAAAGAAAAAAGAAAAAGAAAATTGCTTGTGGGATAAATTTTTGGAGGTCAAAAGCAATTGTTAATCTCAATGAGAAATTATTTAGAGGTTGCTAACCCCCAAATTTAATATACATGTATGGAAAAACACTTCCACATCCCACTGAATTGTAAACAATTATTTAAATGATAAATGTTACTTACAGTACAACATAACAAGGCCAGTTTCCTTTAATAATTCATGTAATACTCAACATTCTCTGAGGCTGGGCGTTGTGACTCAAACCTGTCATCCCAGCACTTTGGGAGGCTGAGGGGAGAGGATTACCTGAGTCTAGGGGTTCTAAACCAGCCTGGGCTACTTGGTGAGACCTCATCTCTACAAGAAGTAAGAAAATTAGCCAGGCATGGTAGCATGTGCCTGTAGTTCTAGCTACTTGGAAGGCTGAGGTGGAAGGATCGCCTGAGCCCAGCAGGTTGAGGCTGCAGTGGCTGTGAGCATGCCACTGCATTCCAGCCTGGGCGAGAGTGAGACTCCAACTCAAAAATATATATATATTATTCTATGATGTTACTGTACTGCACATTCATAAGTAGGTTCCATGCTCAGACTTTGTTTATATGGCATTCATGTAATACTCACCATCTGTGTAATTCATTCTTAATGCTAAAAAAAGAAGACAAGTATCCAATAAAAAGATAATCATCACACCAGTAAGGTAAGAAATCATTAGTACTCTGAAAGAGGAATTTTTTTTTTTTTTTTTTTTTGAGTTGGAGCCTCACTATCACCCAGGCTGGAGTACTCAAGGACACACTCAAGGTCACCGCAGCCTCCACCTCCTGGGCTCAGGCGATCCTTCCACCTCAACCTTCCCAGGAGCTGGAACTATAGGTGTGTGCTACCATGCCCGGCTAATTTTTCTTGATTCATTGTAGAGACGAGGTCTCACCAAGTTGCTCAAGCTGGTCTCGAACCCCTGAGCTCAAACAGTCCTCTCGTCTTGCCCTCCCAAAGTGCTGGGATTACAGGCTTGAGCCACCACACCCGGCTGAAAGGGGAATTTAACCATAGCATGTACTAAATCTACAGCAGCTAGAATGACTGCATTGTGGTTCTTCCTTCAAATATAAATTTGTGTGGATGTAGGTTTTCATTCTAGGGTTTACATACATAGGAATAGAATTGCTGGGTTTATGGAAGGTGTAGGTTTGGTGGATTTTTTTGTTGTTTTTTTTTAATATGAAGAAGAAATTTCCAAACTATTTTCCAAGTGGATATACCATTTGTATAGCTTGGAGAGTGTAGTTGCTTCACATTCTCACCACCATGTGGTATGCTCTGTCTTTTTAATTTTAGCTATTCTAGTGTGTCTGTGGTGTTGTCACATTATGATTTTAATTTGTTTTTCTCTAATAACTAATAATGTTAAACATCTCATGTGTCACTGTTTGTGTGTGTTTGGTGAAGTGTATGTTAAAATCTTCAGCTCAACTGATAATTGTCTTACAACCCCCTCTCCAGCTTGTTTTGTGAACAATTTAACCTAATTAACTCTTGTGACCTTTGTGGCACAGACCCCATCAACATGGCCGCAGTCAAGTGACTAGCCCACTCATCTGTCTGCTGTCCATCAGTTAACATCAGTACCTGTGCCCACCTTTCCCCCTTGTGATGACATGGAACAGGCCACCACCCAGTCACCTTAACAACCTGCCCTCTCAAGGGGAAGGTTTATATTTTTAGTTTTTTGAGTTGGAGTCTCACTCTGTCGCCCAGACTGGAGTGCAGTGGCCGCTCCCGGCCACTGTAGCCTCGACCTGCTGGGCTCCGGCGATCCTTCCGCCTCAGCCTTCCAAGTAGCTGGAACTGCAGGCGCGTGCTACCACGCCCGGCTAATTTTTGATTTATTGTAGAGATGAGGTCTCACCAAGTTGCCCATGCGGGTCTCGAATCCGCAGGCTCAGGCAATCCACTCACCTCAGCCTCCCAAAGGCGCAGGATTACAGGCTGAGCCACCAAGCCCGGCTTCAAGGGGAAGGTTTAAAAGCATTTGACCGCAAGCAACTATTTGTCATTGCTTTGTTGAACTCTGGATGCAGCTCTTTGAGCTGTGGCTGCCATGTTTCCTAGCTTTGGCTCTGTCTCCTGCCTTGGAAAGGTGAATCTCCTCTCTCTCTCTCATTTACTTTCTAAATAAACTATATTTCCCAATCTAAAAACAAAAACAAAAAAAACTTCAGTTCATTAAAAAATCAGGTTTTTGGCTGGGCTCAGTGATTCAGCCTGTAATCCCAGCACTTTGGGAGACTGAGGTGAGTCCACGGGTTCGAGACCAGCCCGGGCAACTTGGCGAGACCTCGTCTCTACAATAAATTTTTAAAAATTAACTGGGCGTGGTAGTGCGCGCCTATAGTTCTGGCTACTTGGAAGACTGAGGCGGAAGGATCACTGGAGCCCAGCAGATCAATGCTAGCATAGCCATGAGTGTGCCACTGCACTCCAACCTGGGCAAGAAGAGACTCCAATTCAAAAAAAAGGAAAATCAGGTTTCTTATTGTAAACACCATTCCTTCGTGCAATTCTGCTGGTGATGAATTTACCAGCCTTTATGTGTCCATGAAAGTCTTGATTTTGCTTTCAGTTTTTGAAAGATGTTTTCAATGGATATAGATTTCTTTGCATTTCCCCCCCCCCCCAGTACTTTAGAGATTTTGCTGTAGTTTCTTTTCCTGGCATTGTTTATGATGCCGGTGTGCTGTTCTGTGTTGTGAATATGGTATTTCTCTGGCTGCCTTTAAGATTTTCTTCTTCTTCACTGCTTTTTACTAATTTGATGGTGATGTGCCCTTTAGCTTTCTTTGTGGCTTTGGTGTTTGTTGAACTTAGTGGATCTGTGGGTTTATAATTGTTATCAAATTTGAGAATTTTCCATCATTTTTTTCTTCAAAGATTATTTTTGTTCCTCCTCCTCTTTCACATTTCCTGAGAAAACTCCAGTTGCACTTAATTTTTCCAACTGAAGCTGTCCTACAGCTCACTGTTGTTTGTTTGTTTGTTTTGTCTTACTTTTTGTAATACTGTTGGATAATTTCTATTGCAGGGTCTTCAAGTTTGCTGATCTTCTGTATTGTCTGACCTACTTTTAATCCCATCAAATGTATTTTTCAAGGTAGATACAGTTTCCATCTCTAGAAGTTTGATACTTTTCATATTTTTCATTTTTTTCTTATTAAATTTATGCTTTGCTTTGCTTTGTTGATCATATGAAGTGTATTTATAATAGCTGTTTTAGCATTCCTTTTTTTTGAGTCAAAGTCTCACTCTGTCACCCAGACTGGAGTGCAGTGGCACACTCATGGCCACCCCAGTATCAACCTGCTGGGCTCCGGTGATCCTTCTGCCTCAGCCTTCCAAGTAGCCAGAACTATAGGCGGGCATTACCATACTCAGCTAATTTTTAAATTTATTTATATTTATTTTATTGGAGTCTCACTCTGTCGCCCAGACTGGAGTGCAGTGGTACGCTCCCGGTTATTGCAGCCTCAACCTGCTGGGCTCCAGTGATCCTTCCACCTCAGCCTTCCAAGTAGCAGGAACTACAGGTGTGCGCTACCACACCCGGCTAATTTTTTATTTATTGTAGAGATGAGGTCTCGCCAAGTTGTCCAGGTGGGTTTCAAACCCGCAGGCTCAGGCAATCCACTCGCCTCGGCCTCCCAAAGTGCTGGGATTACAGGCTGAGCCACTGAACGCGGCTTAATGTTTTTTTTTTTAAATGTATTATATAGATGAGGGCTCACCAAGTTGCTCAGGCTGGTCTCGAACCTGTGGACTCCGGCAATCCACTTGCCTTGGCCTCCCAAAATGCTGGGATTATAGACTGAGCCACTGAGCCTGGCTTAACATTCTTATTGCTGATTCTGTCATCTGTGTCATTTCTGGATCTATTTCCATTCTGACTCTTTTTTTTTTTTTTTTGAGTTGGAGTCTCACTCTGTCGCCTAGACTGGAGTGCAGTGGCCACTCCCGGCCACCGCAGCCTCGACCTGCTGGGCTCCAGCGATCCTTCCGCCTCAGCCTTCCAGGTAGCTGGAGCTACAGGCGCGCGCTACCATGCCCGGCTGCTTTTTTGATTTATTGTAGAGATGAGGTCTTGCCAAGTTGCCCAAGCGGATCTCAAACCCGTGGGATCAGGCAATCCACTCACCTCAGCCTCCCAAAGTGCGGGATTATAGGCTGAGCCACCAAGCCCGGCTCATTCTGACTGTTGATGGATTATGTTTTTCTGTTTATTTGCAAGTTTGGTAATTTTTTATTGGATGCTGGACATTTTGAATTTTATGCTGTTGTATGATGAATTTTGTTTATTTAATTTAGAAGAACTACAGCTGGACTAGCCTCAGGGTTTAGCTTTGCTCTCCTAGGGTACCACAGGAATATTTGGCTTCTCAGAGTCATGGTTCAGGCCTCACATTTTGGTACTTATTTTGCTCTACTTGATTTGTTAGTTGAAAACAAAAGCAGAACCAGGTCCTCTATCTGTGACAATAGATTTAAATCTTCAGACGTAGAAATACCTTTATTTTTATAAGTAATTTACGTTACTATATATCTGAGGGAGATAAGAGCCAATATTTACTAGTTAGCGTGTTCTAGACATTGTGTGGGGCTTTGTATGTGTACGTGCTCCCAGGGAGTCCTTCTAGCAGCTTTATTTTACAATTAAAGTTAATTTACGGGTTCGTGACCCACCTGGGCAACTTGGTGAGCCCTCATCTCTACAATAAATCAAGAAATTAGACGGGCGTGGTAGCGCGTGCCTATAATTCCAGCTACTTGGAAGGCTGAGACAGAAGGATCGCCGGAGCCCAGCAGGTCAAGGCTGCGGTGGCCGAGAGTGGCCACTGCACTCCAGTCTGGGCGACAGAGTGAGACTCCGACTCAAAAAAAAAAAAAAAAAGTTAATTTACTTGAACTACTTTACCACTACTTTTTTTTCTTCTTCCATACTCTGGATGGTTTAGTCAAGTGTTATATAACCATAGCAATACCTTAACAAGTTTTGAGAGCCAGTTATATGCATAGTTATTTGCTGGGCCTCTTTTGAGAGAAAGAAATTAAATACCCCTTGTTTGTTCACTCCTCTGTACTTAGCACAGTGACTGGTAATCATCACCCCTTTTTTATAGATTAGTAAGCTGAGGTTTAGAGTGGTAAAATTAAATGTATTAATTAGGACTCTTGGTTGCAGCAGACTAAAATCCAGCTCAGATAGCCTTAAGCAAGAAGGAAAAGAAAAAAATTTTGTTGACTCATTGTATTGGGGAAAAAACCCCAGGGTCAATGATTTCAGGTACATCTGGATCCAGGTGCTCAGTGTCATCAGACATCTGCCTGTTTCTTTTAGCTCTACTTTCCTGGGTGTTGGCCTAATCTAGAGCACGCTTTTTCCCCAGGTATGGCAAGTTGGCTGGTGTATCAGCAGCTTCAGGCTTGCATTCAGCTCGCACAGTCTTTCACTCAGGAAGATTTCTCTCTCAACAGTTCAAACAAAAGGCCCTCAGTGATCGCCTTTTGGTTCAACTAGAGCGTTGTGTCACTGTGTATACAACTGAAACAGTTGATGGTGGCCAAGGTTGTGGAATATGTAGGTGTGTTTGGGATGAGGGACAAGACTGACCCAAGCTCAAAGGAAAGTCAGGGTTATTAGCAGGAGAGGAAAAACAGGTGTTGGGCAGGCAGAAACAAACACTACTAAATTAGCTTGCCTGAGGTAATGCAGATAGTAACAGGTGAAACTGGGATTCTGTAAATAACCTGGTCAGTCTTACTGTAAAGCCTCAGAACCTGGTGCTTTTGACTGTTAAGTCATACTGCCTCCTACTCAGTTACGATGTGTTGAATGCCATCTTCCTAGGAGTTTTCAGTTCTGGGGATATATGAGAAACATTAAAACATTTAACTGCTGAGTTGTGTAATCTCATTAATTTATTCAAAAGAAGATGCAGAGTTTTTTGGTGTCTTTTTTTATTGTAGAGATGAGGTCTCACCAAATTGCTCAGGCTGGTCTCAAACCCGTGGGCTCAGGTACTCTTCTCAACTTAGCCTTCCAAAGTGCTGGGATTATACGTGTGAGCCACCACACCCGGCCTAAATATGGAGGGTTTTAAAATGAAGGAACTTGAAAGATTTCTTATAATGATTATTACTACTGCTATTCACTTCAAAAGGGGAGTTTTATAGGAAGTACTCAATTTTAAGATTTACTGGTCTAAATGTTGATATAATGTAATTTCTCTCCACAGTATTGGACCAAGTACAGACCTTCCTCCCACAGATGGCACAGGCAAATGAAAAGCTAAGAAAAGACATGGCATCTGCACCACCTGGTCGTTTCAACATTGAAAATATTGATGGGACTCTTGATAAAGTTATTCAAATGGTAACTGTTTTCTTTTTTTGTTTTTTTTTTTGAGTTGGAGTCTCACTCTGTTGCCCAGACTGGAGTGCAGTGGCCGCTCCCGGCCACCGCAGCCTCGCCTGCTGGGCTCCGGCGATCCTTCCGCCTCAGCCTTCTGAGTAGCCGGAATTACAGGCACGCGCTACCACGCCCGGCTGATTTTTTGATTTATTGTAGAGATGAGGTCTTGCTGCCCAGGCGGGTCTCGAACCCGCGGGCTCAGGCAGTTCACTCACCTCAGCCTCCCAAAGGCGCGGGATTACAGGCTGAGCCACCGAGCCTGGCTGGTAACTGTGTTTTCATACAGTAAAATTACTAGTATGCCTTGTCACCTAAAAAGAAGAAAGATAACTTTTCCATATTACTTCTAAGTGTTCATCTTCTTCCTGCTAGCTCATGTTTCCGATATTGGATAGGTACATAGTTATTTTATGGTTAAGGCCTTATAGGACAGTAAACTTATTTGGAAGTTTAAGGATTTAGTCATATAGAATCACAGAGGGGCTTTTGTTCAAGTCAAGTATTACATTTGTTATCTTGAAGCATTTAACTTACTAAATGTCCTAACTGGATTTTTTTTTTCCCGCTAAGCCCAAAAGAGGTAATCATACTCTGATTCATTGAGTGTTCAAACATAAATGATGTGTGGAAGAGAATGATTGATGACATGAGCTATGTGCAAAACTTTTCTCTTAGGTTACACTCATATCTTTCATCTGCACTGGAATTTCCTTCATAACACACTTACGTCTGGACAGAACTGACACCATTGTTAATAATAGCATCTAATTCATCAGCAGATCTGGTCAGCTCTCCCTCCAGAATATATCCCAAATCCAACCACTTTGTACAACCTCCACTGCACCCTTGGACCCCCTCAGTCCAAGTAACTATCTCCTCTCCTTCAGACTGTCACAGTAACTTTATAACAGGTCTCCCTCCTACTCGTTCCTCCCTGGAGTCTATTCTTCACACAGTGTGTGTGGTATGCAGTTTGGAAACCAGGGGCTTCCCATCACATTTCTAATAACTTGTAAGTTTCTCAAAGATACACACTGCTGCCTCCAGCTATCAATCTGACTTTATCTCCTGTCCAGCCCCTCATATACTGCTCTCTAGCTCCAAGTCTTTGTTCCTTGCAGTTTTTTCATGTAGAATGCTATTCCCTAGGCTTCTACATCTAGACTTCCTCTCTTTCATTTCAGTTGTCAGCTCATCAACAGGCCTTCCTTGATTGCCTTGCTAATGATCTTATCCTGCTTTATTTTCCTTTCTTTTCACTACTCAACATTATGCTCTATATGTATTTATGTATAGTCAGCAAACATTTTCTGTTAAAGGCCCGTTAGTAGATCCATTAGGCTCTGCGTACCTACTGTCTCTTTGTGACTACAAAACTCTTGCTGTTGTAGCATAAAAGCAGCCA
>JAPVLO010004387.1:0-15122 GCA_027257055.1 Cephalopachus bancanus | reverse complement strand
TATATAATAATCCATTTGTGTGAATATACCACAGTTTATTGATCCACACCCCTACTGAAGTGCCTTCTAAAGTGGCTGTGCCATTTTGCTTCTCCACCAGCAATAAATGAGTGTTCCCATCACTCCACATCTTTGCCAGTGTTTGGTTGTTGTTAGTGTTTGGAATTTAAGTCATTCTAATAATAGATATGTTGTGACTTTGTTGTTTTAATTTACATCTGTCTTGTGGCATATGATGTTAAACATCTTCCCATGTGTACATTTGCCATCCATATATCTTCTTGGTGTGAGGTGTCTGTTCAGAACTCTTGTCTATCTTTTAATCAGGCAGGTGCATCTTCTAATTGTTTAGTTTTAAGGTTTGTTTGTACATTTTTGATTAGTTTTTTAAATCAGATATGTTTGTAAAAGCACTTTCTCCCAGTCTGCATCTTCTCATTTTCTTCACAATGTCTTTCATAAAGCACGAGGTTTAAATTTTAGTGAAGTATGGTATATCACTTTTTTCTTTCCTAGATCATACCTTTGGTATTTTATCTAAAAGATTATTGCCAAACCTAATGTCATCTAATTTTCTCCTATGTTATTTTCTAGAAGGCTTTTCATTTAATTTCTATAAAAAATGTGAGGTGAGCATTTTCTCCTATGTTATTTTCTAGAAGGCTTTTCATTTAATTTTTAGAAAAAATGTGAGGTGAGCGTTTAGATTCATTTCTTGCATGTGGATGTTCAGTTGTTTCAACTCCATTTGTTGCAGAGACCATTCTTTTTCCACTAGATTGCCTTTGCTCCTCTGTTAAAGATCACTTGTCTGTTTGTGTGTGAACATATTTCTGGGATCTCTATTCTATTCTTTTGATTGATTTTTCTGTTCTTTTGCCAGAAGCACACTGTCTTGAAGACTGTAATTTTATGGTAAGATATGGCATCCATTACTGTCATTGTTCTGACATTTTCTTCTTAATTCTTGTCTTAACTATACTAAGCCTTTTGACTTCTCATTTAAACATTTAAATGGTTAAATAATGATTCCCATTGAATCAGCATCCAGGAAATTTGGAATTTGTCTGGATTTGTCAACATCCAGAAAATAACTTGGTATTTCATAGAATCTATCAGTTGAATGAACTGACGTCTTAACAATAGTGAGACTTCCTATTCATGAACATGAAGTATATTTTTATTTATTTAGATCTTATTTGATTTATCTAATTAGTTTTGAAGTTTCTCTCATATAGATCTCATCCTTATTTAGATTTATAACCAAGTATTTCTTTTTTCTTTTTTTGGTGCTAATATATGAGGTGTTGCACCTTTAATTTCAAATCCTAATGATTAATTCTTGGTATATAGGAAAGCAATTGCTATACATTAACTTTGTACCCAGAAACCTTATATAATTGCTTATTTGTTACTGATGTGTTTTTTATTTTTGGCTCTTCTTTGGAATTTCCTAAACAGACAATCCTGTCTTCTGTAAACAAAGATAGTTTTATCTTTTCCTTTCTAATCTGCATACTTTAATTTTCTTCTTATTGCATGAGCTAACACATCAAGTATGATGCTGAAAAATAATCACGAGAGAAAATGCCTTTGCTTTGATCCTGATATTAACTAGAAAACTTCTGCTTTAAAACTTCTGCTTTCTTGACATTATGCATGACATTAACAGTAGGGGTTTTGTAGATGTACAGTTAGAAAGTGCCCCTCTATTCCTAGTCTCCTGAAGTTATTATTATTGTTATTATTATTACCATGATGAGTCTTAGATTGTCAAATCCTTTTCCTCTATCTATTGATACTTTATAATTTTTCTTCTTTAGGCTGTTGATGTGATGGATTACATTAATTGATTCTCAATGCTAAGCCAGCCTTGTCTACCTGGGATAAATATAAATCTGTTGTAATGTAAAAATTTTTAGACATTATTGGATTAGACTTACTAATATTTTGTTGATAATTTATATCATGGGAGATATTGGTCTGTGGTTTTCTTTTTCTATAATGTTTTTGTCAAGTTTTGGTATTAGAATAGTGCTAGTATCATAAAATGAATTAAGAGGGGTTTCCTGTATTTCTATTTTCTGGAACATATTTTAGAGAGTTGATATCATTTCTTCTTGAAATGTTTAGTAGAATTTGCCAGTAAAATTATGTAGGCCTAGTGCCTGTTTTGTAAGGTCAAATGTTATTGATTTAATTACTTTAACAGATACACATCTATTCAGGTTACCAATGTCTACTTCTGTGAGTCTGGGTAGTTTGTGTCTTCTTCACCTGTACCTGGACCACTTATGTACCCAATCCTGACTTGTACCCTACATCTTTAAAGTAAAATAAAATATGTAGAAAAGAATTGTTTTATTTTATGTTATCAAATTTGTGGGCATTTTTAATAATATTTCCCTATAATTCTTTTTATGCCCACATGATTAGTCATGAGTATTCCTCTATAATTTATGATGTTAATAATTTGTAATATCCCCCTTTCATTCCTGGTTAGTCAAGCTAACAGGTTTAACAATTTTATTGATCTTTTCAAAAAACATCTTTTGGCTTTGTTAATTTCTCTCTATTGCTTGCTTGTATTCAATGTAGATGATTTCTGATCTAATTTTTGTTATTTTTCTTCTGCTTTTAAAAAAGATTTACATTGCTCTTCTTTCCCTTGTTTCCTAATATGGCTTTTTGTGCCCTGAAATTTCTGTCAGAAAAGAGCATGATTCTTTCCAAATGATCTCAGTTTATTCTTTGTGTATGTTTTTTGTTTGTTGACAGATATAAGTATGATCTAATCGCCTTTTCAGCATGTTCTAAACAGAATATCAATGATAGGGTTTTTGTGGGTTTTTTGCCTTCTTAATGGGAAAACTGTTTGGGAGTGGTTATGACAATACAGAGTATACATGACAGCCTATCAGGACCTGTATGTAAACTTTTTCTGTTTTGGATCTAGATGGAAAGAAGAGAAAGAGGTGAAAATACACTTACTCATGGTTGTGGTGTAAACTTTAGGGATAAGTAGCCAAAACCCTTAGGAAATTATCACAATGCCTGTGTGTAGAAAGAGAGAACCCTATTTGGAAGAAAAGAGGAGGTAGCAATGGGCAGGGAGAAGAGAAGTTCTCAGCAGAAATGAGTGGGCCTAATGGGCCCTGTATCTGTCCCTTACCCTCCAGAGCTCTGCCACCATGTGAAACTGGAGCCCCAAACCCACACCCACCATCACATTGGAAAGAGCCACTGCATATATTCTGCAGTCATTTGACCCTATCTGAGGGGTAGAAAAGACTACTTGACCCAATCTAAGGGTATAAAAGCTCAGGAGTTAAGGACTAACCTAGGCAACATAGAGAGGCCTAACTTCTACAAAAATAAAAATAATTAGCTGGGCCAGATGGCATGCATATGGAGTTCCAGTTACTTGGGGACTGCGGTGGAAGTTTTGCCAGAATTGGTGAGCTGTGATTGTACCACTGCACCCCAGTCTAGGCAACAAAATGAGACCCCAACTCAAAAGAAAAGAAAGAAAAGAAAAAAAAAAGCACTCAAAGTGTTTTTTGTATTCTCTCACTCAGCAACAACCATCTCTGGCCAAATGTGTGGAGATTTTTCACCATACACCAAGCATGCAATCAATTCTGCATCAGATACCAGCTGAGTATTCTGCAATTAAAATCCAGTATTCTGTACTTAGAGCTTGTGCCAGATCCCATAGTTTGAGGACTTAGTCCCATGAGATGATCCCTCCCCCACTGCATTCTTACCAGTTGCCTCCAGAACTTCTGACCCACCAGCTTCAAGTTGGGGTTCCCATGAGCCTTTCTTCTGGTTCAATTAATTTGCTAGAATAGCTCACAGAATTCAGGGACACGCTTGCATTTACTGGGTTATTATAAGGTGTATTAAAAAAGGTACAGATGAAAAGATGTCTAAGTGCGGTATGCGGGAAGGGGCACAAAGCTTCCTTGCTCTCCTCAAGTGTGCCACCCATCAGTACACTCCAGATGCTCAGCTATCTGGAAGCTTTTTGAACCCTGTCCTTTGGAGCTTTTTATGAAGTTGCTTTGGACAGACATGATTGAAGTATGGACAACTCTGTCAAAATGTGCGTGATCTAAAGGGTATGATCTAATACTAATAGACTTAGTGGAGAAACCAGCAAGACCTGTCTGTTCAGATTCTTTGTGGATTCTGTGAGCATTCCTTCTTCAGGGTATGGGTCCAGACCCTCTCTGGAATAAGCATCTTATGACCCACAGTCACTTTAGGGTTCTCCCATGGGCAGGTGAAAAGAGGACAGAAACTCAGAGAGAGATTCTCTTTCCTAAGGCCTGTTGCTATGGCTTAAAGTACCCCCAAACAAAGATAATAGGATGAAAAGTTTATATGTACTTTCTCACAGATAGTTACCTAAAACTGATAATTTCAAAATAAATTTCAAAACTAACATTGGGGTTAGTTTCAGTATTAGAAAAATGCTCTTAAATCTTGTTTCATTAAGATTTTTTATAGGCCTAATAATTGCACTTTTATCATAGAAGGCATTATTTCCGGGGATACATAAAACACAAGTTTTCAAATAGTTAACTTACATGTGAATTTAGAGATCAACTGATTTATTAATTGTAATGATATTGTTGCTAATTTGAATAAAAATGAGTCTATGAATTCACATAGTATTTGGTTACATACAAGTTATTCTTTTAACTCTAACCCAAATGAAATGACTTCACTAACCTAGGATGGAGTTATCAGTGAAAGGTTGCATATATGCATACGTATATACAATTTGACCAACAATCACAATATAGATATTGAATATAGAGTTTTGTAGACTTTTTCTAAACTACTGGAAGTTTCAGCTACTGCATGTGACATCCTTTCCTTTTGTGGGCTAATTGGGTAGAAAAGGAATAGGTTTTAAGAAGCAAATGTCATCCTCCTATCTGGTAGTCATAACTTCTAGAAAACAGTGAGATTATCTGTGTATGAGACTCTATTACACTACACTGTACTAGCTTCTAGGGCTGCTTTAACTAATTATTATAAACTGAGTGACTTAGACAACAAACATTTATTATCTCATGGTCCTAGAATCTAAGATTTTGAAGTCAAGGTTTTGGTAGAGTTGGCCTTTTATGAGTTGTAAGGAAGAATCTATCCCCTGAAACTTTGCCAGCTGGTGCTGGTTGCTGAAAATCTTTGACATTTCTTAGAGTGTAGACACATCTCCCAGATTTCTGCCTTTCTCTTCCAATTGCATTCTTCCTGTGTGTGTCTGTGTCCAACCTTCCTTTTTTATAAGGGTGCCAGTCATACTAGATTATATCTGTACTAGTATCCCCTCCTCTTAACTCCATATTTCTGCAATGACTCTATTTCCAAATAAGATTGCATCATTGGTTACAGGCATTAGAATTTCATTACTTAAATAAGGGGAGTGAATGCTATGCAATCTATAACAATGAAAAAACGAGGAGCAATGCTAATTTAACTTTTACAATCTCTTAGCCTTCAGCCAACAGCAGTGACGGAAGAAAACTCTGATGATGACATCAGTGAAATGTGAGTTTAAAACATATCGAGGAAGAAATAAAAGTGAAATTGAATCAAGAGAACCCTGAGCAGAAAAGATTAAGCTAATAGCCCTGAATGTGTCCCTCACCCCCAAGAGCTCTGCTACCATGTGAGATTAGTGTTCCAAACCTAAACCCACCATTCTGTTGAATGAAGACCCTGACTCAGGGCTGCAGTTGCTTGACCCTCTCTGATGGGCAAAAAAGACAACTATGATGGAGAAAGAAAGAGGGTGATGGGGGGGATTTTAGAGCCAGAATTTAGATGGGGTGAGAGCAATATATGCCTACAAATGAAAGTGAATTTGAAATAAATGTCACCACAAAAGTCTGCACTATATTGGGACTAGGTGATGAAAGAACTTGATTTCAATCTGGAAACATTACTATCTTCACAGTCTCAAGGTATTCATATTTCTGGCATTGAAAGCCTCATATCTACTAAAAACAACACCCCAGGTTCAAAGAGTGATATATACATGAATATTTAAAGATTAGCAAGCTTATGTCTAGCAAAACTACAGCTATTTGACCAAAAAGTGAAAGTTAAAATTATGTGTTTCATCTAACAATTTTATAATCCCTTAGCCTGCTACCAACTGAAGTGAATGGAGAAAGGTCCGAGGAAGCCAGTAGTACCATATGAGTTTAAAACAAATGAGGATCAATATATATACACACACACAAATGTGTGTGTGTGTGTGTGTATACACACACATACATACTTCTATCAGTACACACATATACACACAGAAACATATAACAATGAAAGGGAGAAAGAAATTTGATCATTATAAAATGGATTCTCTGGCATAAACTTTGTAATACAGAGTGTTTTTGACACTGTGGTTAAGTCTTCTCACCATAGGTTCTATAGGTAACTTTCTATCTTTTTCAGATCATATTGTATAAAAAAGGAACAAATCACAAAAGGGATCTTTCTTCCTGTTTGTCACAAGAAGCATAGTAACTTTGAGTAGAAAAGAACAGAGCTAATATTCCTGGAATTGTTCCTTACCCCCCAGAACTCTGCCACCTTGTGGGGCTGACATCCCAAACTCAGAGCCAACATCATGTTAGATGGAAACTTTACTTCAGATTCTAACTTTTGGACAAGGAAGACAAGTAAAGAAAAGTAATCAAATGACAGAGGCCATTGGGAATCAGGAATTTATATGAACATGAAGGAATGGAGACTTACAAACTAAAACTGAATTTGAAATTAATGCCAACACAAAAGGCTGCTATACACTGAGATTAATATACAGTTACTTAATCAGTATGCATTACTATTTCCACAGGCTAAGCTATTCATTACCATCACTTAAAATGTAATTTCTAATAGGGATGTCATAACAGGCCAAATTAGTCATATACATACACACGACCATTTAAAGACTAATCAGGTAATAACTAGGGGAGTTCATTGAAGCTATTCAATGCCAAAAATGTGGGATTGCACATTGTTTCTCACTATGTTCGATTTTAACCTGTTAGATCCAGATTAGAATGAACTGAAAACAACTACAGATAGAGTCACCAATGAATTGAGTCATGAAAAATTAAATATAGATATATGTGTACAAACACATATTAACATGTGTTCACTCAAAGAAAACACATAAACCAAGGACACAGAGAGATTGAGACTTGTGAGATATACTATCAGGAGCATCCATAGCAATATAGAGTACCTTTTGTGCTGTATCTATCTAAATCTTCTCATTGTAGCAGGTGTAGGTCACACCCCACCATTTTTAGGTTGTGTTCAATAAAAGAGAAACAGATCATAGAGGGATGCTTCACCCTGTTAGTGTATTTCTCACCCTAAGTTGCATACAAAGGCTGAAGAAATTCAGATATCCTGTGTATGAGATTCTACTGAAGTGGAGAAAGGAAGGAGAGATGCCTGGTTGGTGCAACAAGGCAGTATCTGTGAGCAGGTAGCAGAGGAGCCCTCAGCAGAAAGAAAGGAGCTAATAGGCTTATATTTTCATTTGTAGCCCCCTCCAGAGCTTTGCCACCATGTGAAGACAGTGCCCAAGCCCCAACCTGGCATCATAATGCATGAGGCCCCTGCCTCAGGCTTACAGTATCTTCATCCTGTGTGACAGCAGAGATGACATCTCTGATGGTGAACACAAGGCATAGAAGGAGAGATTTGAGAATGAGGAAATTAGATGGGATAAAGGGGATTTGTTCCTAGAAGCCGCAGGTGAATTTGAAATAAATTTAACCACAGAATCTATTCACATTGCAGTTAGCGTCAATAGTAAAAACTGAACTTACAGGCTGGGTCATTAAACTTCTTGAAGGCCTAAGATTTCATTCCAAATATGAAAATATACATTCCCATGAAGAAGGGCATTTACATTTTCAAATTACTGATTGCATGTCAATTAAGGATCAACCACTTAATAGCTTATAAAGAAATTTAAGCAAATTTGAACCAAAATGTTAATCTGGGGAGTCACATGATGTCTGATTATGTTTCTTTTTAATTCTTTAGCACTGACCCACGTTTCCCAATAAAAATATGCTGGGTGAAGACATGAAAATAACATAAGATATAAATGAATGACAACAGATACATATGTAGACATTCATACATGCATGAGCACACACATACACACAAGCTGCAGAGAGACTTGGAGCCGGGTTGTGCAATCTCAGGATGCTAAAACTGTCACTCACACCCTCCAGAGCCTGGCCACCACACGAGATGGCCACTCCAAGCCCACATCCACTGTCACACTGGAAGAAGTTGTTGTTTCTAGTCTGAAGGTACTTGACCCTATCTGAGGGGCAGGGAAGTCCAATTTATAGGTGAAGATGAGGAAGTGAGATGGGGACATGAGAACCAGGAATTTAGAAGGGGTGAACGCAATTTATCTGCACAACTGAAGGTGAATTTGAAAGAAATGCAACCACAAAAGACTGTCTTACCTTGGGCCTAAGGTAATAAAGATTTTCCTTCAGTCTGGAAGAATTATTATTTCCATGGGTCCAAGATATTTATGTTTGACATAGAAAGTCTCATGTTTATTAAAAATGACACATCTGGTTTACAGGGTGATATATAAATGAATATTATAGGATGAATAAGTTTACTCAGGCATGGTGGCTCACGCCTATGATCCTAGCTGTTTTGGGAGAAGAGGTAGAGGAACTCTTGAGGACAGAAGTTCAATACCAGCTTGGGAAACATGGTGAGACCTCATTTAAAAAAAAAAGTCAACAATTTTAAGTCTAGAGTAACTGTGGGGATAGGACCAAAATGTAAGTTAAAATTACTTGTTTTATCTGAATAAAATACTTTTATAATCTCTTAGTCCAACACCAGCATCCCTGGATGGAGAAAGCACTGAGGAAGCCAGCAGTGAAATGTTAGTTAAAAGCAAATTAAGATGTCTGTATATACACACTTAAATGTAATGCATATATGCTTCAAAACACATGCAAAGATATTTATATCCATATACATGCACCCATATGTGTACACACAGAAATATAAAACAAAAAAAGAGAAAGAGAATTGTAAAATTGACTCTGGAGATATCTGTGGCAATACAGAGCACCTTAAATAGACTCCTTCCTCTATGACTTTTCTCGTACTTCTACTCAAAATACAAATCATATTATGTAGCTCAACATGATCTCTCATTAGAATATGGAGTGTCATAAAATCTGTAGAAAACCTTTTAATATTTTTCAGATCAAAGTGAATAAAAGAGGAATAGGTCATGAAAGGGACCTTCTTCCTGTTTTTCACTCTTAGTTATTAGCAACCAATCCCTAATTCTTAGAAAAATGAGGTTTTCCAGTTATCAGACTCTACTGGATTCCTTCAAAGTGAGGAAAAAAACCCATTTGGAGCAAGGAGGAGGTAACATGTGTCAAGGGGGAGTGAAGCACTCAACAAAAGGAATGGGGTTACAGCATCTTGGGGTGTCCCTCATTCTCTGGAGCTCTGTTACTGTGTGATTCTGGTGGCCCAAACACAATCTCAAGCCCCAATCCACAATCATTTATTAGAGAGTTCCTGATTCAGGCATACAGGATACTTGATCATACTTTTTGAACAGAAAAGAGCCATGATGAGAAAAAGAAAGGAGGTGTTGAGGGGACTTAAGATGAGGAATTTAGATGGGGTAAGTGAAATGTTCCCTCTCAAGCTGCAGTGAAATTAGGAAGAAATGTCACTAGGAAAGGCTGCTATACCTTAGGGTTAATATTGTAGTTAATTTCCTTTTATTGTATTGCTCTTTTCATGGACCTACAATATCTATTACTGCCCTACAAAGCTTCATTTTGACTTTAAAATTGTACCAAATTCAAATTAGCCATATTCAGATTACATGTGTATTGGTATTATTAGTACCCTCTAGAGCTCTGTTACTGTGTGTGACTGATACCTGGCCCCCAATTTATCATCCCATTTGATGGAACCTTGCTTGTAGGTCTGAAATTTTTTGTATCCTATGTGTGACATCGATGATTTTGAAAATAAGGCATTAATGGTTGGACTTGAAAGTCAGAAAATGAGGTGAAGATAAAGGGATTTTTACCTAGAAACAGCAGCAGAATTTAAAGAAAAGTTCCAAATACTTTCAATGTGCTTGAATTCAATGGTAAAGAACTGAATATGAGATGTGAGTGATTAGAACTAGAAATTGATGTCTAGGAAGTCAGATTGGTATCTGTCTCTAGGTATATTTAATGATCATAGCAATGCCCCATCTGAATTTAGTCCATACCCTGACATGAAGCTACCAGTAAATTATAAGATAGAAATAGGTAATAAAGACATATGGCTGTGTAAATATAGATGATAAATGCACATTCAGTATACACATAGACATACACATACATACGTAGATGCACAAACCCACATATACAACAGAAAACTATGAAGACTGTGATTTAAGACATTCATAGTTAGGAGCATCTGTGACAAAACAGTGTCCCTCACACCATTTCTAAGTGATCTCACTGTAGGACATCAGTTACTTTTGTTGTTTTTGATCAGTTTGCATAAAAGAGAAACATGTCAGAAGAGGAATAACTCCTCCTCCTATTGTGTTTGACACCTTGAGGAACCATCAACCAATATCCAAAAGAATATTCAGAATGCTTGTATAAGAGTCCTTACTAGATTGGTCAAAGACAGGAGAGAATCCTATTTGGAGCAAAGAAGAGGTAGAAGTGGACAATGAGCAGAGGAGCCCCATGTAGCAAAGAATGGTACTATTATCCCTGGAAGTATTCCTCACCTCCAGAACTCAGTCACAATGTGAAGCGAACACCTGAAACCCACCCCCCTCATCACATCAGATGGAACATGTGCCTCAGACCCTAACTCTTGAGCTGAAAAGACAAGTCTGAGGGGTGAAAAGCAATCAGGTGATGGAGGTCATTGAGAATCAGGAATTTAGATGCATTACTGTTTTCACATGCTAAGATGTTCATTACTAGCACATAAAACATCCTTCTAAGAAGAATGTCACACCAGGTCTAATTAGTCATATACATACACATGGGTATTTAAAGATAATTCAGTAATAACTTTTAGAGTAACTGTAGCTGTTTGAAGTAAAAAGTTTAGAATTACACATTGTGTTTGACTATTACCATTTTTAATCTCTTAGCCCCAGATCTGAATAAACTGAAAATATTAACCACTTAGAGAGCTATCAGTGAAATTTGAACTATGAATGATTTAGATTTATATGTATGTGTATACATACATATATACACTTCTAGCAACACATATGCATGTGCAAACAGAGCACATCAAACAAGAACAGAGACAGAGACCTGTGAGATTTACCCTCAAGAACATTCATGACAATACAGAATGTCTCTGACACTGCATCTCAATCTTCTCACTGCATTATGTGTAGGTCATGGTCCACCATTTTTAGGTTGTGTTGGACAAAAGAAACATATAATATGCTATGACTTATGTTAGCATAGTCATCACTCTTAGTAGTAATATGCAAAGGCTGAAGAAACTCAGATTTTCTGTGTTTGAGATTCTACCAGAGTGGACAAGGAAAGTGAGAATCTTGTTGAAGCCACAATAAAGTAGCAGTGGGCAGGGAGCAGAGGATCTCCCAGCCAAAATAAAGGAGGCAATAGAACTTGTATCTGTTACGCACCCTCCAGAGTTCTGCCACCATGTAAAGCTGGTGTTTCAGATGCAAACCTAGCACTACAATGCATTGAGTCCCTACTTCAGGCCTGCAGTGTCTTGACCCTGTGCAAGGGCATAGATGGCATCTCTGATGGTGAACATAAGGCATAGAGACAGAGACTTGAGAATGAGGAAATTAGATGAAGTAAATGAGATTTGTACTTTCAAATTGCAGATGAATTTGAAATAAATTTAATTACAATATCTGTTCACTTTACATTCAGTTTCAATAGTAAAAATATGAACTTTCAAGTTGTGTCATGAAACATTTTCAAAAGTCTAAGAATCATCAGAAACATGAAAAGATACATTTCTATAAAAAGGACATTTGCATTTCCAAATAATGATTGAACATGAATTAAGGGTCAACCATCTTATGACTTGTATAACAATTGATGATCATTTGAAACAAAGAGTTAAGTGTGAAAGTCCCATGATGTCTGACGATCGACCTTTCTTTTCTTTATCACTGTCCCACGTGACCCTGAAAGAGTGAGTGGGAGTGAAATCACAGAAATAAAGTAAGACATAAATTAATATATACACATATATATTATTTATATATAATATATTATATATTTTATTACACAAGTACATTATATATATATACATACCAGGGGAGACCCCAAATAACCCAGAATTATTTATTGGAGACAAGACCCCTTGTAGTACAGGCTTCCCCCACTAGGTAAGTGTCCTAGGAATCCACCCACATCAGTATATCAGCTAGTGTTGTTGTGAGAGGTTATGTTTGGTTTCAGTGAATTTTTTTGGTATTCTCTCAGAGTGTTTGCCTATTTCAAGATGGGTGATTTATGAGTACACCTGCCTATACCATACCGAGTTTTCAGCAGTTTTTGACCTAAAATGGCATGACCCACATACCTCGCTTTGCTAGTCACCCAATCTCACTCTGAGCAACTTTTTGTTGTTGTTTGTTTCCCTGAATTACAAACCCCTCAGAGGGGAGTGTTTTGTTGATGCGGAAGAGGTGAAACAAAAAAAAAAAAACAGCAGAAACAAAACAAGTCATCAAATTTGATGAGTTCAAAAACTTTTGAGCAGTGGAAAAAGTATCTGGATGGAAGTATTGCATAAAACGGAGATTACTTTGAAAATGATTGAAGTTTAAACATGGAAGAATAAATAATTTTAAATAAACTCTGGGGTTTTGGGTCCCCTCACACATATTTAGATATCCAGTAAACACATGCAACCTCCAGAGAGATTCAGATTTAGGATATGCAGTCTCAGGAGGCACAATCTCAATGCAGACTTTTCTTGATAGTGCTTCTAAAGTTCTCTCATGGTGAGCTTCTGTAGATAATATGATTTATTGAATAAAGATACATAGAAAAAGAAATCAAAGAGAGTCTTCTACAGTAGTGATTGTCACCCTAGATTACTATGGAAGAGACTGTACTAGTGTGGCCCAAGGATAGAGAACCTATTGAAAGCAAGGGATAGGTAGGAGTGGAAAATGAGCAAAAGAGCCCTCCTGGAGAAGAATAGAGCCAATAGGCCCAGAACTGTCACCACCATTCAGAACTTTGCCTACTTGTGAGACTGATGCCCAACACCCACACCCACCACCACACTGGGAAATGATCCTCCTTGTCATCTGCAGTTATTTGACTCTGTCTGAGGGGCAACAGGAACCATGAAGGGTGAAAGTCAAAAGGTGATAGAGGGACTTGGTAGTCAGGAATTTAGATGGGGTGAAGTAATCTATACTTACAACTGAAGTTGAATTTGAAAGGGTCTCTTACATCAGACATAAGAAAATTAAGAGCTATTCTGCAGTCTGGATGCATTACTGTTTCCATAGGTTGAAAATACTCACTTTTTATATAGAAAGTCTCATATTTAATAAAAACAAAGCATTAAACAAGGATTAAAGGGATAGGGACTTCCAAACAAGGATTAAAGGGATAAAACATGGATTAAAGGGATAGGGACTTCCAAACTAAAGTTGAACTTAAATTTTTCCCATCACAAAAGGTTGCTTCACATTGAGATTAAGATGTAGTTAGTTAATCTGGATGCATTTTATTATTTACAGAGAAAAAGTTATCTATTACTGCCATATAGAACTTTATTTCTAATAAAAATGGCATACCATTTTAAACTAATTCTATATAACTCTAAATAAATGAATAATTAAAGGTTAGCCACGTCATAACTCACAGAGTAATTGTAGCTATTTGATGCAAAAGTTTAGAATGACATGTTATGTCTTACTATAAGTTTTAACATATTAGCCCAAGATCTGAATGAATTGACAAGAGTAAACTTTGATAGGACCATCAATGAAATTTGAGTTGTGAAAGATTAAATTTAGATATAATATGCACGCGCGCGCGCACACACACACACACACACACACACACACACACACACTTCTACTAGCACCCTTTCACTTACCAAAGACCTTATAAAACCACTACAGAGAGATTGATACTTGTGAAGTTTGCTCTCAGGAGCATGCTTTGTAATACAGAGTATCCTTGACACTTTTTCTCAATCTACCTTTTTTTAGGGTGTGTTGGATAAAAACATAACAGATCATACAGGGATGCTTCAGCAAGTTAGTAGCACATAAAGGGTGAGGAAACTCAGATTTTTCATGTATGAGACTCTACAAGAGTCAGCCAACAGAAGAGAAAAATCTTATTTGGAACAACTGGCAGGTAGCAGTGGGAATGGAGCAGAGAGCCCTCAGTAGGAAGAAAGAACCTAAGGGGACCCTATATCTGTCATTCATCCTCAGGAGTTCTGCCACCATGTGAGGCTGGTGCCCCAAACCCTAACCGAGCATCACAGTGCAGGGAGCCCTGCCTCAGGCCTGTATTGTCTTACCCTGTATGGCAGCATGTATGGCACCTTTAATGGTGAAAACAAGGCATTGATTGAGGCATTTGACAATGAGGACTTCAGTTGGGGTAAAGGGGACTTGACCCTACAGACTGCAGGTGAACATGAAATAGATTCAACTTCAAAATGTGTTCACATTATAGTCAGATCCATTAGCAAAAATCGGAGCTTTCACCTGAGTTATGAAATTTTTGCACAGGTCAGAGTCATCACATGAAAGAAATACATGTCTGTGTGAAGGATATTCACTTTTCCACATAACAATTGCATGTGAATTAAGTATCAACCACTTCATGACTCTTAAAACAATTTACATAAGACAAATACGTATATATGTAGACATTCATATATGCATTCACACATTGTGTGCATTTAGACCCAAGATGGAGAGTCACATCGTGTCTGACAATGTACCTTTCTATTCTTTAGCACTGTCCTGCATGGTTCTAAAAAAGTGTCCTGGAGGGAAGTTG
>JAPVLO010004386.1:0-15452 GCA_027257055.1 Cephalopachus bancanus | reverse complement strand
CACTACATTCCATAGAGGTTGAATTACCTTCTATTCCCACTGACAGCGCAGAAGCTTTCTTTCTTTTTTTATTCCTCTCTGCAGCCACTCTAGCATCTGTGGGGTTTATTTTATTTTATTTTATTTTTTTTGAGTTTGAGTCTCACTCTTATCACCCAGGCTGGAATGCAGCAGCATGATCACAACCACTGCAGGCTTGACCTTCTGGGCTTAGGTGATCCTTCCACTTCAGCCTTCCAAGTAGCTGGAACTACAGACACATGTCCCCATGTCCAGTTAGTATTTTTGTGAGTTATTGTGGAGATGAGGTCTCACCAAGTTACCTAGGCTGGCCTAGAACCCTCAGGCTCAGGCAACCTTCTTGCCTTGGCCCCCCAAAGTGCTGGATTATAGGTTGAGCCACTGTGCCCAGCGAACTATTTTTAAAGAATTTTCATATACACCCGGGGAGCCAAAATCCCGTATACATACCTTAAGAGACATTATGTATGTATTACTTTTCAATGCTGAATAGAGTTACAGTAGCAATGTGTAGTATGATGTTTGCTCAAAAGATGGCATTAATCAAATGAATGCTAGCATCACCATGTGACAGAGAGGACCATCAAAGTAAATGTCAGAGGCACAGTTGTCATTCGAGGAGTGCAAGACCATTTTTGAAGTGGTATTTGAAATTTGAGAATGTTGTGGAAGTACGACGACAATGGAGACATGAGAATGTAACAGAGTCTCCAACACGCCTAACAACTGCATGTATTCATAGTAAGCTCGAGACTCGTAGTACTGTGTGTGATGTGCACAAGGGGCAATCCAGGAGGCCTCACACAGCAAGAAGTCCTTGCAGTAGTTTGCTGTAACCAGAAGGGACTGGACGCTGATGGTAACCACTTTGAGCACCACTTGTAATTGCCAAATCCAAACGTGACTTGTATTCACCTTTTGTTATCAGTACATATTGGATATTATAATTTAACATGCTTTTTTCCTTTCCTAAAATGTGTGTACATTTTTTGGCGCCCTCTGCTTAATCTTAGGTTAGCAGTTATATTCCCTCAGTGTACTGAAGAGGTCATTTCACTGTCTTCTTATGCTACAACTGTTGCTGATAATTCACTTGTCTAATAGTTGACACTTGATGGTGTTTTAAAAAAAAATCTGTTACTCACTGACCTAATGGACTTTTCTTTGTCTCTCTTTTTAGTTTCACTTCCAGTACAATGTATTTAGGTGTGACAATCTTTTTTACTCCTGAATTTCACTGGAATTACTCATTCTGATGGTTCAAGTTTTTCATCAATTCTAAAAAGTTTTATCCATTGTCTCTTCTTACAGCTATATGGGAACCTACACTTACCTCAGAAGAAAATGTTGAATTCACACAATTGTCCGCAGAGCTCTCTGTTGTCTGCACTGGGGCAGCGAAGGGGAGGGTAACCACTCCTGCTACCCCATCCTTGGCAGCCAGGTCTTTATTCACAGTTTTCTTTTGCAAGAAAGTGGCTGAACCAGTGTTGGATTGTGATATTCAAACACCATTTCTTTTTTATCAGTGCTTCAGAGTGATGTTCATGATTTCTAGTAGGAAGGTTTTTATTTTTCTTGTTCTGCAGGCTTTAGTATTTCCATCATAGAGTTGGATTCAACAAGCACTACTATGAGGTAGGTGTACTGGAGGCAATGACTTTGTATACCTGGTTTTTTGGTGGGGGCATGACCACACTTGTAACACTTGTCAGCTAGGTTCGCATCCTTGCACTCTCATGCAGAAATACCCTGGTGATTCTAATGCGTGGGTTACTTGAGTAAAATTAAAGTAATTTTTTTTATAAGAAGGAGATGTCATATATCAGTGTTAAAACATCTCTATCAAGTGATGCAGTACACAGTCTTCGCTAATGAAAAAGTGTCAAATCTATTTCTGCCACTTTTCTTCAGTTTTCTTGCTCTTTTCTTCCAAGTTTTCTTTTCTTCGATGCATCCCATTAGTTATTGATCATTCCTGACCAAAGTATAAAGAAGAAACCATATCTTGCTTCATACACCCTCTTCTGAGAAAGACAGATTCTCACTTCCTGTTACTTACAAAGACTCCAATCTGCAGCAAAATAATGAGGTGAGCCTTGAATGTTGTACATATTACTATTCAATCAATATTTGCTGAATTTAATATAACAAATTTGAGTAACGGTCAGGACATCATGGAGCGTGTGGGAAAGATGAAACTAAAAAGAAAAGGTGAACATTTCTGGAGAAGAGAAACTTGTCTCACATGTTGATGATGTCTGCTGATGTGTTGTCTTTCCTTAAATTTCATTGACTTGAGAATTTTCTGAGAGAAAACTAACTCTTGTGGAAGCATAAGGGCTTTTTCAAAAATTGTGTCTTGTGAAATATCTAATCCAGCAGACGTGTTTTCCTGATGAGTAAGTGGCTTCTTTCACTTCTATTCCTCCTGGTACCAGTTCATAGCAATACAAAGCCCAATGGAAAAGGTTATCACAATTTCAATGTAGCTAAGGAGAAACGACAGCTCTGCACTTCTGAAGGAAATGGAGTGCTCAACAAAGCTGCCAAAGTAGTAGTAATTGCCTAATGGATTTGGGCAAATATACCTATCTACTCCCAATACGTCACCCGAAAAATATACCTAAGTGGTAGCAGAGGACATCTTCTTCTCCATTGTAAGACATGTAATGCTATTTACCTGTAGAGGCATACACCATTGTCTTGGGGAACTTAGGAAAGAGGGGAACAACATAACATAAAATAGAAATTGCTAGGTGGTTGTTTGGTGCTTTTCTTTTCTGTTACATCTTCTGTTACTGTTTTCCAAAAAATGAAAGTGTCTGTTATAATGAGCTAAAATACTCAAGCATTTTTGTATCGCCTGCATGAAACATTTCTGTTCCTAAATCATTTTACTATGACAACTTCATCAACAATTTGCCAATTTTTTGATGACTCATGAATAACACATGTCTATTTCATCATACCAAATATTTCCACTGAAATAATATTCAAGAGTTGAAAGCATTTCCAGAAGAACTATGTCAAGGCTTCTATCTTCAGGGATCATCAGATGTTTCTAAATACCCCAGGAGGAAGTGAGGCTCCCATAACAATGTGTCTAAGATGGCCTTGGAAAATTGTTCCCATGAGGAAGAAGAGTTAAGGCTTAAAAGAAGTTAGAGAGAAGATGTGGCCTGATGGACAGCCCACTTTGGAGACAACAATCGTGGCCTAGGCTACCCTTCAGACAACTCAACCGCTTGCTGTCATTCAACCAAATGCACTTGTCCCTAAAGGACCACTCTTCAAAGCATGACCCTGAATGTAGAGACAGCTTTAATTATCAGTGACACCCTAAACGTCCACCAATATCGTGGTTTAGCTTCCAACTAAAAGGACAACTAAGGTCTACGAGAAATGTAAAATTTTGGTTAGAGACCTCAGAAGAGAAGAAAGATGGCAGCGAGGAAGTACCAAAGTCAAACATCGTCTGGTTCAAAATTTAGGCTGGGGGCCAGACGTGCCTCTCAAATTCATGGAGTGGGCAACCTTTAGCAATCTAGTTACTAAGCGAATACCACTAAATCCGGGAGAGCTCTTGCCACTTGAGTTTGATTTTTAGTTCAGGCAAGACACATCTCAGTGTACAAAAATATTTCTATAATTAATTAAAACATTCAATTCTAAGGAAATAAATAATGGGTTCTTTTCATATCCACTTAACAATACAGAACATTCTAGCACTAAAGTATGCTTTCAAATAAATACCTGTTTACCTCAGCATCTCAACAAGATTAGAAAAAGTCTTTACTTGTCTTTTATTTGTCATATAATAATGCTTTTCTTACACCAAATGATGAAGCTGGTGTATGATCTTTATCCGGGGCTAAAGCAAGCACAAAACTGACTCTCTACTTCTGCCTCTAGGTGTTATGGTAAGCTAAAAGAGGAAAGTGTTCCTACAGAGTAACCAGGAAAAGCTAGGTAACTTACAAAGTATTTTACAAGTCATCACAGAGGGGCACTTCCGTAACAATTGATGAAAGACTCCCCCAAACCTTGAAAACTCTGGCAAAACCTGTCAAAATAAACTTTTTTAAAACTCCAGAAATTAATTAAAACCTTACCACAATCCAAAGAGCTTTCATTTAAGACAAATATCTGAATCACAGAAAGAACTGCAAATTCTGTGGCATTGTAACCTACCCAAAATATGATATCCCTCACTCCATTCCCACAGCAGTCTCGAAAACCACCAGCTCAGACGGGCTCAGTGGCTCAGCCTGCAATCCCAGCATTTTGGGAGGCCGAGACGAGTGGATTGCCTGAGACTGTGAGTTTGAGATCCACGTGGGCAACTTGGCGAAAACTCGTGTCTACAATTTTTAAAAAAATTAGCCAGGCATGGTAGCACGCGCCTGTAGTTAAGGCTACGTGGAAGGCTGAGGCAGAAGTATCACTGGAGCACAGCAGGTTTGAGGCTGTGGTGGCCGGTAATGTGCCATTGCACTCCAGTCTGAGTGACAGTGAGACCCCAACTCTAAAAAAAAGGAAGAAAGAAAAACACCAGCTCCACACCTACGTTACGCATGGGAAATAGCAGCCTAGTAGTCACTGGAGCAGGGCGCCAAGGGTTTAGAGCTCTCCCAAATCCCCATCCTCACAGAACGGTCAATAGTAGACCAATCTTTCAGATCACTGCAAAGCTCCTTCTCAGAGTTTGTCTTTGTTAGCCCAGAAGGAGCTTGCTCTGTGTGAACAACCCCATTCCCAGGGAATCTAGGGGGAAAAGCAGTGGCAACTGTCTAACTTTGTATCTGCCTGAGACAGCATTAACAATTGAGGCTAGCGACAGGCTAACCCAAAAGCTCAAAAGGAAAAATTGGGTAATAAAATATCCAGCAGGGGACTTTAAAAACAATGACATATTCTTGGGAACCTAGAAAGGCACGTGCCTGTGCAGGGTTGTATGTGTGCATGCCCAGGGAAGACTTGAGAAGGCCCCAATCTCTTCTCTCTGGCTGGCCTTGAGTACATACAAGAAGCCAACTTCCAAACTGTCTCTTGGAGCACAGAAGTGATGCCCCAACACAATCAGGTCACCCATTGGCTAAGGGTGGGACACATACTGGTTCCAGGCTTCTAAGGAAATCCTTATCCAGTCACTTGCTGACCATACTAAGCTGCCCAGGCTGACTTTAGTGGGCACATACGACAAAGAAGTGGTGTCTACTTTCCAGATGGGGAAATTGAGACTCAGAGAGACTCAGTACTTTACCTTTGGGCACTTAGCTAGTACACAGCAGGACTTGAAAGAAAATTTAGGCCTGCCAGACTTCCTACCTTTGTGCATATAGATGATAAGGTCAGCATTGGAACCTAGGTCTGACGAAGTTCAGCTCCTGTGCTCTGTTCATTCCATTGCCTCCCTATGTATAGTTTCGCAGGTCTGTAAAGGCATCAGCCCTTTGCGTCAAAGGCACTCCTTGGGCAGCTACACCAGGGGGAGAATCTGAACAGAGGGTTCTAGTTAGGAAGCTGCTTTACTAAACCATAGGAGAAGTTCATGGGGTCCGAAGCAGGGAAGTAACCAGAAAATGAAGAGGAGGGGATGGATATGAGACACACTCACTGATGTAGAGGAGACAAGGCTGATGAGGAAAGGTGCAGACAACCAGGGGGATGAGAAAAGGAGGAGGAGCTGGAGATGGTGCCAAAGTTTCACACAAGTGGAATGTCAATGAAAATCTCAGGACTTAAGCCAATCACCCGTGATGGTTCTCTAAATTTCCAGAATCAGCAGCACCTGGGCAGAAATCCAAGGAGCTATAATACTTGAGAACGTCAGTTGCTCTTATAGACCCACATACAATCATACCATGGTCAGTAGAACACAGTTAGCTTTCATGAGTCAGATGAACAAGGGACAAAGCTCCCCCTAAAAACAGCACAGCACTTACAAAGAAGCTCAAAGAGCTTCCTTACTGCAGGAATCAGAAGCAAGAGACTCAGTTTTGGTACCACAGGACTTTTGGACACCTACCCTCTTCCTCAGGCATCAGTTTGGGGCCTTATAGAAGTGAAGCAACCATGGCTCCAATATGCAATTCAATCATATCTCTCATTTGTCATATCTCTCAATGATTGTAACAAAATCTTCATCTTTATAGGCAATGGGATGCACATGCCTACCTAACTTCATGGAATGATAAAGGTCAATAACTCTAAAGTCACCCTTCCATTTTATAGAAAATGAGTAATTCCGTGAGAGAACCACAAAGAAGCCAAACATATCCCCACTGGCTTTGATTCTCAAGTTCATTAGGAATCCAACAAGAAATTACTTTCCCAAATTGAACGAATAATACTACTGTATATCATACATTTCTAATTAATTCATTGTGGCTAAAATGTTTACCTTGGGGAGGACCAAGGAAAAACTGAACTGCACGAGATTCTCAAGTTCAATAGAGGTAGAGTATAAAATCTGCATTGTTTATTTCCTGATTTAATTGTCTCGTGTTCTGCATGACAAGTATTAGCCTAGGAAGAGCTAGAAGGCTGACTACTCAAAAGGTTATCACACTGAGTGTTGAGGCTGAAGATCTCGAGAAAGCAACAAGCAAATGATGCACTATTTATTGGAGGGAGCTGTATAGAACGAGTTTCCCCATCAAAGGAGGCTCTTGTGGGGAAAAAAAGATGCCAGAGTCTTCTCACAGACAGTTGGGAAATAGAGCACTAACCAAAATCCCATCAGGAAATGTGCTATAAGTCTAGCCAGTGGTTTCATAATTCATAAAGGAATAATCTTAAATCATAAAAGTTCCTCTCATTCAAACACAGTAGCCTATATTTCTAGGAGCATTCTCAGTTTAAAAGTAAACAGCAGACACTCCCTGTTCTCTAATCACATTTCCTTCCATTCCAGACATCCCACGGTGCGAGCATTGTGGTATCTGATCACATACTCATGGAAGCCGTCGGCTGCGTCTTATCACTTAAAAAAAATTATTATAAAGATGTGGGGTACAATTCAGGATTAGGTATACAAACATTGGCCATGCAGGTACCCCTGTTAATGAGGTATGCCCCTCCCTCCCCTAGCAGTTTCCTTCAATTGCCAGCCCACCCCCCACCGACAGTTTCCCATTACTGCCAATTGCTTTCTTATAGCATTATAATTGTTAAAGGTCCTCTTATGAGTGAGAACATATGGAACTCTGTTCTTTGTTTCTGTGATAAATTACTGAGTATGATCGACTCCAAATCCATCCAGGTTGCTGCAAAGTCCATATATTTGTCTTTCTTTATGGTTGCATAATATTCCATTGTGTATATATGTACCACATTTTTTTAAATCCAGTCCAGCTTCGATGGGCAACATGGTTGGTTCCATGTTTTTGTTATTGTGAATAGAGCTGCAACAAACATACGTGTGCAGGTATCTTCTTTGTAGAATAATTTGAGTTCCTCTGGGTACATTCTCTACAGGGTAATTGCAGGATCATGTGGAAGGTCAATTTCTAGTTCTTTCAGAAATCTCCAGAGTGTTTTCCAGAGAAGTTGTACAGGTTTGCATTCCCACCAGCAGTGTAGAAGCATTCTGTTTTCTCCACATCCTCGCCAGCATCTGTTGTTGTTTGTTTTATTAATGATGGCTATTCTTACAGGGGTTAGGTGGTATCTCAATGTGGTTTTGATTTGTATTTCTCTGATGAAGAGTGAGGTTGAGTACTTTTTCATGTGTCTATTGGCTGCCCATATATATCTTTTGAGAAGTGTCTATTCATTTTTTTTTTTGCCAGTTTTTTAAAGGGGCTGTTCGTGTTTTTTTTTTTCCTTTCAGCATGTTTGAGTTCCTTGTGGATCCTAGATGTTAGGCCCTTGTCATACACAGTTGGTAAATATTTTTCCCATTCTGTGGACTGTCTCCCTGCTCTCTTGATGGTTTCTTTTACTTTGCAGAAGCTCATTAATTTGATGAGGTCCCACTTATGTATCTTATTTCTTAAGGTATTGGCCTTTAGGGTTTTGAATATGTATTGGTTCCCAGTTCCAATTTCCATAAGGTGTCTCTTGTGTTTTCTAAGATTCTTGTAGTCTGAGGTTTTATATTTAGGTCTTTGGTCCATTTAGAGTTAATTTTTGTGTATGGTAATAGGTAGGGGTCCTGTTTCAATTTTCTGCATGTGGTCAGCCAGTTTTCCCAGTACCGTATACTGAATAGGTTTTCCTTTCCCCAGTAGTTGTTGTTGGAGGCTTTGTCAAAGATGAGTTCATTGAGGAATTGAGGCTTTGCTTCTGGAATCGCTATCCTGTTCCAATGGTCTATGTGCCTGTTTTTTAACCAATACCAGGCTGTTCTGATTGTTGCAACCTTTGTAGTAGAGTTTGAAGTCTGGAAGCATGATACCTCCTGCTTTGTTTCTCTTGCTAAGGACTGTTTTGACTATTCATGGTCGTTTATGTTTCCGTATGAATTTCTGTATTGTCATTTCCAGGTCTGAGAAGAGTGATGTTGGTAACTTAATGGGCACTGCATTGAATCTGCAGATTGCCTTTGGTAGGATGGACATCTTCACAATGTTGATTCTTCCGATCCATGAGCATGGTATATTTTTCCATTTGTTTGTGTCTTCTTGGATTTCTTTGAGCAGTGTTTTGTAGTTCACATAGTAAAGGTCTTTCATTTCTCTGGCTAGGAAGATGCTGAGGTATTTCTTTTTTTGTATGTGGATATAGTGAATGGGCTTGTGCTTTTTATTTGGGTCACTGCCTGCTTATTGTTGGTATAGGAATGCAACTGTCTTTTCCATGTTTATTTTGTACCCTGAGACTTTGTCAAAATCCTTTATCAGTGCAGGCAAGTTTTTGACAGATTCCCTTGGATTTTCAAGTTATAGAATCATATAATCAACCAAGAGGGATAATTTGACTTCCTCTTTCCTATTAAGATACCCAGGATTTCCTTCCCTTGTCTAATTGCCTGAGCTATGACTTCCATCAAGATGTTGAGCAAGAGAGGTGAGAGCGGGCAGCCTTGTCTTGTTCCAGTCTTTAGGGGAAATGATCCAGTTTCTGTCCATTTAGCAACATGTTCGCTGTGGGTTTATCATAGATGGCACTTATTATTTTGAGGTATGTTCCTTCTATACCTGGATATTTGAGGGTTGTTATCAAGAAAGGATGCCGGATTTCATCAAAAACTTTTTCTGCATCTAATGAGATAATCATGTGGTTCTTGTTTTTACATCTGTTGTTGTATTTAATTACATTTATAGTCTTGCGAATGTTGAACCAACCCTGCATCCTGGGGATGAAGCCTACTTGGTCATGGTGGATGATTTTTGAGATGTGGTTTTGGAACTGATTTGCTAGAATCTTGTTGAGGATTTTTGCATCTATGTTCATAAGGGATATTGCCCTGCAGTTCTATATTTTGTTGGTTCTTTACCCTGTGATGTTACCTTTGTGAAAATTATTTGGGGAGAATTCCATCTTTCTCAACTCCCTGGAATACTTTCAATAGGATTGGGATCAGCTCCTCCTTGTAAGTTTTGTAGAATTCTGCTGGAAAGCCATCTGGTCCAGGGCTTTTTTGCGTAGCAAGTTTTCATATGACAGAGTAAATTTCCTCGGTTGTTATTGGTCTATTTAGTGCCCTAATGTCTTCTTGTTTCAACTTGGGTAGGTTGTGTGATGTCAGAAAGTCTTCCATTTCATCTAGGTTATCAAATTTTGTTCCCATATAGATGGACATAGTAATCTCAGATAATCTTTTGTATTTCTTCAGGGTCAGTTGTGATTTGATCGTTTGTATTTCTGATTGTGTTTATTTGGGCTTTTTAGCTCTTTTTCTTGGTCAGTCTGGCTAGGGACCCATCAGTCATGTTAATTCTTTCAAAGAACCAGCTTTTTGTTTTGTTGATGTTTTCTATGATATTTTTGTCTTCTATTTCCCATATTTGGGTTCGTATTTTTGTGATTTGGATTCTTCTGCTAAAATTGGGGTTTTGGTGGTCTTCTCTTTCCAATTCCCTTAGGTGATATGTTAGGCTCTCCACTTGTGGTCTTTCCATTTCTTGATGTGTGCTCATAGAGATAAAAATTTCCCTCTTAAACTGAATTCATGGCATCCCAGAGGTTTCGGTAAAATCTTTCTTCATTTTCATTTGTTTCCAGGAAACTTTCAATTTCTTCTTTGATTTCAGTGTTGACCCAGTCGTTGTTCAACATCATGCTGTTTAGTGTCCATGTCTCTGTGGATTTTGGTGAAATTTTGTTGGTGTTGATATTTAATTTTGTTCCACTGTGGTCTGAAAAGGAGCGTGGCAAGATTTCAATCTTATGAAATTTGTTTATGCTTGATTTATGGCCAATGATGTGGTCATTCATGAAGTACGTTCCAGGTGGTGGTGAGTAGAATGTATATTCTGTGGTCATTGGGTGGAGTGTTCTGTAGGTATCACTAAGTCCATTTGTTCAACAGCCTCATTGAGGTTCTGGGTGTCCTTGCTGATTTTTTTTTTTTTTTTTTGATGATCTGTCTAAGGTTATGAGTGGAGTATTAAAGTCCCCAGATATGATAGTTTTAGAGTCAATCTCTTTTTAAGTTTACCTAGAAGCTGCTTAATGAACATTGCTGCTCCTATATTAGGTGCATATATGTCTAGGATGGATATTTCTTTCTAGGGGAATTTTTATCTCTATGAGCACACATCAAGATGGATGGATATTTCTAGTTTGATGGATCGAAACTTTTATCATTCTGTAGTGACCTTCTTCATCTTTTTTGATTTTTGATTGCTTAAAGGGTATTTTATCTGAGATTAAGATTGCAACTCCAGTTTTCTTTTGTGTTCCGTTTACCTGAAAATTTGTTTCCCATCCTCTTTGAGTCTGTGGGTGTGCTTTCTTGTGAGATGAGTCTCTTGGAAACAATATATCGCTGCCTCATCATATTTTATCCATTTTGCCATTCCGTGTCTTTTCAGTAGTGCATTTAGTCCATTCATATTCAGACTAGTTATTGAAATGTGAGGGTTTATCATTGTCATGATGTTCTTACAGAGTTGTTGTTGTACTTGTTTGTTTGTTGTCTTTCTTTTGGTTTTTTGAGTTGGTTAATGTGTGTTTTCAATCTTTTTCCTGCACTCTTGTGAAGAACATTGTTGTTCTTTTTCCCTTTTCTTCTGTGTTTAACACTTTCTTAAGAATTTCTTGTATGGTTGATCTATAGACAGCATAAGTTGTTAAGGATTGGATGCCTGGGAAAGATTTTAATTCTCCCTCACTGATGAAGCTTAGCTTGGCTGGGTAGATTATTCTTGGTTGAAATTGTTTACCTTTGAGAACTTTGAATATTGGGCTCCAAGCTCTCCTAGCCTGAATTGTTTCTGTAGAAAAATCTGCTGCTATTCTGAGTGTCTTCCCTGGTAGGTAGTCTAACTTTTTCTCTTGCTGCTTTTAGGATTTTTTTCTTTTAAACCTACTTTGTTCAGGGGGATTATTATGTGCCTAGGAGTTCGTCTTCTCATTTGTTGTCTTGCTGGGGTTCTCTTAATTTCTTGTTTCTGAATTTTCACATCATTAATGAAGTGAGGGAAGTTTTCTTGAATTATTTTGTGGAATGTTTGTTCCAGGTTGGTCTCTGTCTCTCTTTCTGCCTCAGGAAGGCCAGTTACTCTTAGGTTCATTCTCTTGAAGTAATCACTCATCTCTTGAAGGTTTGGTTCTGTCTTTCTAAGCTTCTTTTCTATGTTTTTGACAGTTTGGTTTAGTTCTATATTTTGGTCTTCAAGTTCTGAGATTCTGTCTTCTGCTTGGCTAATTCTGCTTTCCATACTTATTAGTTTGTTATTCATTTCAAACACTGTATTCTTTACTGCTGTTATCTCAGTTATCGGCTTCCTCCTGTTTTCCTCTTGTCTCTCCTTCATTCTTTGTATTCTCTCGATTAATCTCTTGATATCTGGGTTTGTAGTATGTGACCAGTCATTCTGGGGCTCTTCATTCTTTGCATTCTGAAGTCTGTTTTCTCAATATCTGATCTTCCAGGGGTCTGACCTATACTCTTCTTTTGATTTTTCTTCATATGTGTAGATTTGCCTCCCCACTTTTTCCTTTATTCCCCCTCCCCCGTCTTCTTTAAATCTGTTGTTCAGGGGTGGCAGGGTTGCTTTTTGCTTCTTTTTGTTCAATCTTCTATTCTTCCTTATGTGAATCTTCTGGCTTTGTTCGATTCTGAGGCTGGATTGTAGGTTGAGGGTTATAACTTTTGCAGCTTCGAAATTTATTTGAGGCAGGAGCTGTGATTCAAAATTCATCTGCAGATCCCAGTATCCACTGACAGGTGTACGGATACACTGGATCCTGCTTCCCACTGCTGTATAATCTGTTCATGAAGTGGAAGTATTGGTTTGCTCCCTGAAATTAAAATGATGTAAGAAAAGGGAAATAAATGGAACAGGGGAGGGGGTAGTGGAAGGTGGAGACAGGAAAGTGAAAGGAAGAACAGACAGAGGTACCCACTAATAAATGAAAATAGAAGTGGAGACAGATAAGAGTAAGAGACAACAAAAACAAGCAAACAATCAAACAGAAAGAAAAACAGCGACAACAACAAAGAAGCAAGGACATACAATCATACAGACTTACAAGCTGACCAACCTCCTTAAGATATACTGTTTCCTTACACAACCATGAGGTCTTAGCTCCCAAGTTGGGCGTTGGGCAGAGCTCGGTGGGCATGTCACTGCAGGCCTCTGCCTGGTCTCAGGTCTCCAGATGATACCAGGTTCTACTGCAGCCAGATCCAGCTGGGGTGGGGCTGCAGAATGCAAGACAGCTGGGTGCTGTAGGTCAGTGTATCACATGGGGCTTGGGCCTCTTTTTCTTTCTTTATTCTTAGGTCCCAGACTGGAGGATGCACAGAGCTGGATGGAGCTCATGGGGCCATGCAGGTCTCTGGCTGGTCTTGAACTCCAGCTGTTCTCTGGTTCTGCTGTGGTCAGGGGCAAGTCGGGGGAGGCAGAGTGCAAGACTGCTGGGCAATGCTGGTCAGAGTAGTGGTCAGGGTGGCTGGGGGGGTGGTCGTGGTGTAGCCAATAATGGAGCTCGGAGCTCCACGGGGAAGGAGCCTTGGGCCTCCCTGGGTAGTGGAGGCTTGGGGCGGGGCTGGGCACCACAGCCGGGGAGGGAGGCCAGAGTTCTGTGGGTGGCAGCAAATTGAGGTAGGGCAGGTTGCTTATGTCTGGGAGGGGGCCTGGAACTCCAAGGGGCGACACTGAGGGCCTCTGCAGGCACCAAAAGCTTAGGGCCTTGTGGGGCACTTCAGTCAGGAATGGAGCCCATAGCTCCAAGTGATGGGTGCCGAGGGCCTCTGCAGGGGCTGCGACTTGAGGCGGGGTTGGGCGCTTCAGCCAGGGAAGGGGCCCAGAGCTCCCAGCCTTGGGCGCTGAGGGCCTCCACCAGGGCCGTGGCCTGAGGTAGGGCTGTGTGCTTCAGTCAGGTAAGGGGCCCGGAGTTATGAAGGGCGACGCTGAGGGCCAGTGCGGGTGGTGGCGGCTTTGGGTCTGGTGGGGCGCTTCAGCCAGGGGGGAGCCCGTAGCTCCTAGGGGCGGGTGCATAGGGCCTCCGTGGGCAGCGCAGCTCAAGGCGGGCCTGGGCGCTTCTGCCCGGGTGGGGACTAGAGCTCCAAGGCACAGGCGCCAGGGGCCTGCATGGGTGGTGGTGTCCTTGCGCCTGGTGGGGGTGCCCCAGCCAGGGATGGAGCCCACAGCTCCGAGGGGCAGGTGCCTAGGGCCTACCTGGGCAGTGGCGGCTTGAGATGGGGCTGGGCACCTCAGCCACAGTGGGGACCTGGAGCTCTGAGGGGCAGGCGCCGGCAGGGGCTTTGGGCTGTGCAGCGCGCTTCAGCCAGGGATGGAGCTGGTGGCTCTGAGGGGTATGCATGGAGGGCCTCTGTGGGCTGCGATGGCCTGAGATGGAGAGAGCCTGCAGCAGCTGGGTGCCGGGCAGAGCAGTGTAGGCAGCAAGGGAACCCAGATCTCCACAAGGTGGTATCTGAGGGCCTCCAGGGTGGCGGCAGCTTGGGGCCGGGTGAGGTGGTTTAGCCATGTGGGGGCCGGGAGCCCCATGTGGCCAGGGCATTGGGGTCACCTGGGGCAAGACAGCAGTGGCAGCAGGGCCGTAGTAGCTGGGCGTTGCGTGGGCCTGAGGGCCTCCAGGCCTCGGACCACTGTGGCTGGTAGGGGGTGTGGGGTGGCTGGTAGGGGGTGTGGGGTGGGTGAGAGGAAGCAAGAGTTTTTATGGGAACTCACTTTCGGAGAATCTCACCGTCCCACCTGTGCTGTCGCCATCTTACCGGAAAACTCTGCATCTTATCTCTTAATAATTTCTTGCGTTTCATTTAGAACTTATTATAGATCATTTTGTTGTGTATTAACACTGAAATACACTATCCACCAAGGTTACTCTGTCTCTAGTGAGCTTAATACAGCCTGCAAAAGGCATAATATGTGCTTTTAACCCAATTTGCCATATTATTCTGGCATTTGTCTATTTGGAAAATAGACTTGTCATACCACAGTTGAAAGTCTATAAACATATATTATAAACTTTGCAAATACTTATTGTATCAATAAAACATTGCAATATTAAGGTTAGTAGATGATAAAGACTATGAAAATTCTATATATTAAGAAATCCATGACTTCACAAAATCTAAAATAAAATTTGGAAGATAAGTTGAGAAAAGGAAATTGGTGAGTATTCCAGGTATCACCTCTCCTCCACAATTTTCTGAATTAAGGAATCCAAAAACAGCTTTAGTCTGAAAGGCGCAATTCAAACAGGCCTGAACAGTCTAGTGGAGTAACCCATTCATGGGGCCTGGGCAACTGCTGAATTCTCTTGGGATTCAGATGAGGGCCGGTGTTTCCGTGTTTGTTCACGTAGACACAGACTTGTAGGAAAATGTGTGTACTGACATAACAAATAATGAGATTCTTTGAAAGAAATTTTGTGAAAAAACTATATAATCAATTACTATTTCCCACTAACCACATTGCTCCAAGAGAATCAACATATAGTTTTTTATCGAGGATCATTTCTGCTATCTAAAAATATGCAAGTAAACACATTTTTGTATTCATGTAAAGATATAAAAGCAGCTCGGCTCTGTGGCTCAGTCTGTAATCCCGTGCTTTGGGAGGCTGAGGTGAGTGGATTGCCTGAGCCCGTGGATTGCCTGAGACCTGCCTGTGCAATGTGGCGAGACCTCATCTCTACAATAAATCAAAAAATCAGCCGGGCATGGTAGCACATGCCTGTAATTCCGGCTACTCAGAAGGCTGAGGCGGAAGGATCGCAGGAGCCCAGCAGGTCGAGGCTGCAGTGGCCAGGAGCGGCCACTGCACTCCAGTCTGGGTGACAGAGTG
>JAPVLO010004385.1:0-28300 GCA_027257055.1 Cephalopachus bancanus | reverse complement strand
GGCAGGAGACCTCAACAATTCTTTTTCACAGGGGTTCAAGGTCTGAAGCCGTGGATCATCTCAGGCACAGGCGGTACAATGTGTAATGACTGCCACTTTGGACTTTTGACAGTTGCCTATCCCATTTGTGGTTGATTAAGTCGAAGTTTTATTTTTATTAATAATTTTCTAGAAATCAATTTTAGTTTGGCAACTGGTTTCTGTGCACATAGGCACATCACTGTTCTTGAGGGGAAAAGGCAGAAATGATTTCAGTCCTCTTGTTAATCATGCATTTGTGAAGGATAAAAAAACTCTCCCAAAGGTCAAGATAAAACCACGTCAGGGAGATGGTGAAATCCAGAAGTCAATGAGAGCCTGAGGCACACAGAAGAACAAATGCAGGGGCTCTTGAGAGGGTGGTAAGACACATCTCCCAGCTTCCAGGTATCCTGGGATCCTTCCTATGGACTCCTAAAACAAGCAGGATACCAAAACAAGCAGGGCTACAGAGGCTGAATAAAAGACCTGCAGTTTTCTCGGAGATTGATTTTGTACTTCTTTATGGCTGCATATTATTCCATTGTGTATATGTATAAATTTTGGGGGTTTTTTTGAGTTAGAGTCTCACTCTGTCTCCCAGACTGGAGTGCAGTGGCCACTCCTGGTCACCGCAGCCTCGACCTGCTGGACTCCAATGATTCTTCTGCCTCAGCCTTCCGAGTAGCTGGAACTACAGGCATGTGCTAACATGTCCAGCTAATTTTTGATTCATTGTACAGATCAGGTCTCGTCAAATAGCCCAGGCAGTTCTCAAACCCGCGGTCTCAGGCAATCAATTCACCTCAGCCTCCCAAAGTGCGGGATTACAGGCTGAGCTACTGAGCCCGGCTATTTACAACTTTTTTTATCCAGTCCTCTTTTGATGGGCAGCATGGTTGGTTCCATGTTCTTGCTATTGTGAACAATGCTCCAATAAACATATATGTGTGCATCCATAGTATTATAAGAAAAGGATTGAGAGTAGTGTGAAATTCTGAGTGGGGGTAGGAAGGTGGGATTGTCAGTCACCATATCTGCCTGGAGAAGGGGGGGACACCTTTTCAACAACAGGACCTGCACAATGTATATTTGTATAAGTAACCCTGAATTGCATCCCACAATTTTAAAATAAAAATAAATGATAAACCTTGGCACGTTTATGTTATATGTATTTTACCACTATAAAAATTGTAAAATGAGAAAAAGTAAATATTTTTATATGTTGTTTTGTGTAAATCTCTCTTCAATTTACCTATCTTCTATGACAAATTGCCATAAGTAGTCAGGAGTAAGCAAAATACTCCTTGCACACTTAGTTTTGAAATCACTGCAGCTAAATATCCAATTTCATGACTGTGATGGCCTACCTTTCACAATAGAATAGAAAACAAATGCAATTCCCCAGCCTATTCGAATATTTATGGAAAGAGAATTTATTGCTTCCAGTTACCAATGCTGAGGTCCTCACTTTATTGAAACCATATCAGAAGTGCCTTTAATGTCCATATTTCTACCAACATTCTGATAATGACTATTAGTCTGTTCTTTACACTGATAATCTCTCACTCTCTTGTGAGCTCCCATCAGACTCAACATTCAGATGTCCAATGTCATTAGGGAATTCTAAGAGTTTTTGCATTCAACTCAAAACTATTTTAGCATCTAACCATGATCCAGTTCCAAAGCAATGGACACATTTTACGTATTTGTTACAGAAGTAGGCCATTTATCAGTCCCATGAACTATCTCAGGCAGTGGTAATTTAGGTTGCCATAATAAAATGTCATAGACTGGGTGGCTTAAACTTCTAAAATCCATTTTGTTAAAATTATGGAAGCTGGAAGCTGGAAAGTACAAGATCAATATGCTACATAATGTTGTTTGTTGTTTCTTGTGAGGGGAAATTTTCTAGCATGTCAACTCTATTATATAAGGGGAGAGAAAGAGAAAGGATTCTACTTCTTTAAGCTAACAATATAAAAATATTTATAGAAACTCTCATTAATTGTTGCTGAAAATGCACAATGGTACAGCCACATTGGAAAATAGTTTGGCAGGTTCTTACAACAATAACCGCAATCTTACTGGATGATCCAACAATCAGAGTGGAATTGTTTTTTACCTGAAGGAGTGTATTTTTAAATTTATTTATTATTTCTTAATTTTGTTGAGCTGGAGACTCACTCCATCACCCAGACTGGAGTGCAGTGACTGCTCCCAGCAACTGCAGCCTTGACCTGCTGGGCTCCAGTGATCCTTCCACCCCAGCCTTCCAAGTAGTTGGAATTACAGGCATGCGCTACCACACCCGGCTGATTTTTGATTTATTGTAGAGATGAGGTCTTCCTGCCCAGGTGGGTCTCAAACCCACAGGCTCAGACAATCAATTCACCTCAGCTTCCCAAAGGTGTGGGATTGCAGGCTGAGCCACTGAGCTCTGCTACCTGAAGGAGTTTAAAACGTGTTCATAAAAAAAGTTGCAAGGCGTGTTTATAGCAGCTTTTTTGGTATTTGGAGTAAACCCTGTGTCCTTTAACAGGTGAACGGATAAATAAAATGTAGTACTTCCATACAATATAATATATTAAACACTGATTCTGGGAGGGGAGACAGCAAGATGGCGACCGCAAAAATGGATCCCTGAGATTCTCCGAACGTGAGTTTCCCAAAAGGACTATTACTTTTCTTCCTGCACCCCCCTGCCCACCCCACCTGCACTGGTACGAGGCTTGGGGACTTTTGGTCCCATGCAGGGCCAGACATGGCCACCAGACCGGCTGCTCCACTATATGTGATTCCGGCTGACTGGGGAATTCCAAATCCCAAATCACAGCTCCATCATGACCACAATGTGGATACCAGCACCCAGCATGAAGCTGCCAGTCATGCAGGGAGGCTCTGAGTGCCCGCCCCTTAGAAATACCAGTCCCATTTCTGGCTAAAGTGCCCTGGGAGGGACTCAGAGCCACCAACTGCCCTCTGGAGCTTTGGAGATCGGAAGCCCCTGGCCCACCCTGGCTGAGGCACTCAGCGTGCATGACCACAAGCCTGTGTAAGGGGGCAGAACCCCAAGCTGGCATAAGGTGCCCATTGCATGCTTCCAGCTCCAGAGGAGGAAACGCCCAACCCTGTCCTCCACAAGAGCCGACTGGAGGCACCCCAGATCCAGCACCCAGCTGTGAAACTGGAGGCACCCCAGATCCAGCGCCCAGCTGTGAAGCTGGTCCTGCCTAGAGACCCACAGGAGCTGCCTAAAAGCAAACCACCACCTCCACCATTTTCAAGCCATATTTACATCGCCCCGCCCCACCCACCTAGCAGAGCCTCCTCCTTGGTTCCCATGGTAACGTAATTAGCAGGAGAAAAAGCCCCTCTCCTACGCTGAATAGTGACTAGTATCACAGATCTCCTAGGCAACAAGCTAACTGCCTGCAATAGAAAGAGAGGAGAGAGGCTGGAGATTAGATCTCAGGAACTTGATCCACTAAGGGATGAGAGAGAAAAATCTACACAAATGAAGAAAAAACAAAAGAAGAATATGGGTCCTTCCCAGACTCCTGGGAGGGCAGACACTGAGAAAACTGACTTGGAATGGAAACAACTGAATGGTCTCAAAATACAACCATTGACATCAAGACATTAATGGAGAGATTAAAAAGAATTGAGGAGACTCAAGAAGAAACTAAAAAGGAGCTGATATCTGAGATAACAGTAATAGAGAATACTGTGAATGAAATAAACAATAAACTAGTAAGCATGGAAAGCAGAATTACCCAAGCAGAAGAAAGAATCTCAGAGCTTGAGGATCAAAATATAGAAGTAACCCAAAATCTCAAGAACAAAGAAAACAAGCTCAAAAAGACAGAAAAAAAAACCTACAAGAGATGAGCGATTACCTCAAGAGGCCTAACCTAAGAGTAATTGGTCTGCCTGCGGCAGAAAAAGAGACAGAGACCACATTGGAACAAACCTTCCATGAGATCATTCAAGAAAACTTCCCTTATGTAATCAACAATGCAAAAACACAAACACAAGAGACCCAGAGATCCCCTGCAAGACAACAAATGAGAAAACCAACTCCTAGACACATAATAATTTGCCTAAACAAAGTAGGCATAAAAGAAAAAATCCTAAAGGCAGCAAGAGAAATAGGTCAGATTACCTACCATGGAAAACCAATTAGAATAGCAGCAGATTTATCTACAGAAACCCTGCAGGCTAGGAGAGCTTGGAGCCCTATCTCCAAAGTCCTAAAAGATAAACAATTTCAACAAGAATAACCTACCCTGCCAGATTAAGCTTCATCAGCGAGGGAGAATTAAAATCTTTCCCAGATATCCAATCCCTAAGAACCTACGCTGCCACCAAACCACCTCTACATGAAATACTTAAAAAAGTACTAAACACAGAAAAAAGGGGGAAAAAAAGAGCAACATTTTTCGCAAAAGGACAGGACAAAGAATAAAATACATATGAACCAATCCCAAAAACAAAAGAAAGACAGTAAACCAAGTGGAACAACTCTAAAAGAACTAAATGTTAGGGATGCACTCTCAAATTTCAATAATTAGCCTAAATGTGAATGGACTAAATGCACCACTGAGAAGACATAGAATGGAAAAATGGATGAAAATATCACCAGGCAACAATATACTGCCTTCAAGAGACCCATCACACTAGAAGGGACATGCACAGACTCAAAGTAAGAGGATGGGAAACAAATTTCCAGGTGAATGGAACACAAAAGAAAGGAGGAGTCATGATCCTAATTCCAGACAAAATACCATTTAAGCTATCAAAAATTAAAAAAAGATACAGAGGGCTACTACATAATGATAAAAGGCTCACTCCACCAACAAGAAATATCTATCCTAAACACATATGTACCCAATATAGGAGCACCAACTTTTATAAAGCAACTCCTAGGAAAACTAAAGATATTGATTCTAACACTATCATAACAGGGGACTTTAATACCTCACTCACAACCCTCGACAGATCATCGGGACAAAAAATCAGCAATGAGATTCGGAACCTCATTGTGACTCTGGACCAAATGGACTTAATTGATGCCTACAGAACACCCCATCCAAAGACCAGAGAATACACATTCTACTAATCACTGAACAGAACATACTCCAAGATCAACCACATTCTCGGTCATAAATCAAGCATACACAAATTTAAAAAGACTGAAATTTTACCATGCACTTTCTCAGACCACAGTGGAATAAAAATAAACATCAACACCAACAAGGTCCCCCCAAAACCCACAAAGACATGGACACTAAAGAGCATGATGCTAAACAACTCCTGGATCAATTATGAAATCAAAACAGTGATCAAAAGATACCTGGAAACAAATGAAAATGAAGAAACCTCTTAGCAAAATTTCTGGGACGCCTTAAAAGCTGTAGTAAGAGGGGAATTTATATCCCTACAAACACACATGAGGAAATTGGAAGGAGAACAATTTAATAGCCTAATAAGCCACCTAAGGAAACTGGAAAAGCAAGATCACAAAAAACCTAATATCAGTAGAAGAATTCAGATCACCAAAATAAAAGCCCAAATCCAGGACATAGAAGACAAAAAGACAATACAAAAAAATGAATGAAACAAACAGCTGGTTCTTCAAAAGGATAAACAAGATCGATGGTCCCCTAGCTAGACTGACCAAGAAAAAGAAAGAAAAAACCCAAATAAGCACAATCAGAAACACAAAAGATGAAGTCACATCTGATCCTGAAGAAATACAAAATATCATCAGAGACTACTATATACACTTGTATGGAAACAAGCTTGAAAACCTCAAGGATATGGAGGACTTTCTGTCATCACACAACATGCTTAGGTTGAAACAAGAATAAATTAAGACCCTAAATAGACCAATAACAATCAAGGAAATTGACTATGTAATAAGAAAACTACCTACAAAAAAAAGCCCCGGACCAGATGACTTTCCAGAGGAATTCTACGAGACATTTAAGGAGGAAATGATCCCAATCCTACTGAAGCTACTTCAGGCGATTGAGAAAGATGGAAACCTCCCTAAATCATTTTATGAAGCTAACATCACATTGATACCCAAGCCAGGTAAAGACCCAACAAAAAAAAAAGAGAACTACAGGCCAATATCTTTGATGAACATAGATGCTAAAATTCTCAACAAGATCCTAGCAAACTGGATTCAACAACACATCTCAAAAATCATTCATTATGACCAAGTAGGAATCATCCCTGGGACACAAGACTGGTTCAACATTCATAAAACAATAAATGTAATTAAATACATCAACAGATGTAAAAACAAAAACCTCATGATTATATCATTAGATGCAGAAAAAGCTTTTGATAAAATCCAGCACCCCTTCTTGATTAAAAACCCTTGGACATCTAGGCTTACAGAGAACATACATCAAAGTAGTAAAAGCCATCTACGAGAAACCGACAGTCAGCATACTCCTAAATGGACAAAAATTAGAACCATTTCCCCTGAAAACTGGAACAAGACAAGGATGCTCACTCTCACCCCTCCTGTTCAATATAGCATTGGAAGTCCTGGCTACAGTGATCAGAGAAGAGAAGGCAATCAGGGGTATACAAATAGGAAAAGAGGAAATCAAATTATCTTTATTTGCAGATGACATGATTGTACACCTTGAAAATCCAAGAGAATCTGTCAAAAACCTCCTTACACTGATAAAGGCCTTCGCCAGTCTCAGGATATAAAATAAATGTGCAAAAGACAATCGCATTTATTTACACCAATAATAAACAAACAGAAACCCAAATAAAAAGCACAATTCCATTCAAAATAGCCCCCCCCAAAATGAAATACCTTGGCATCTTCCTAACCAGAGACGTGAAAGACCTTTACAATGAAAACTACAAAACTTTCCTCAAAGAAATGAAAGATGACACAAACAAGTGGAAAAATATCCCATGCTCATGGATTGGAAGAAGCAACATTGTGAAGATGTTCACCATATCTAAGGCAATCTACAGATTCAATGCAATACCTATTAAATTACCAGCAACATTCTTCTCAGACCTAGAAAAAACAACACAGGAATTCATATGGAAACACAAATGACCAAGAATAACCAGAACAATCCTCAGCAAAACAAAACAAAACAAAACAAAACAAAAACAACAAAGCAGGTGGTATCACATTACCAGACTTCAAACTTTACTATAAAGCTACAATCATCAAAACAGCTTGGTATTAGTATAGGAACAGACATATAGACCAATGGAATAGAATTGAGATTCCAGAGGCAAGACCTCAATTTCTCAACCAACTCATCTTCGAAAAGGCCTCCACCACCTACCACTGGGGAGAGGGGGACCTATTCAGTAAATGGTGCTGGGAAAACTGGCTTACCACATGCAGAAGATTGAAACAGGACCCCTATCTATCCCCATACACAAAAACTAACTCCATATCAATCAAGGACCTAAATATAAAACCTCAAACCATAAGAACCTTAAAAAATGAAGGACATACCCTCATGGAAATTGGAACTGGCATCCTCTTCCTGAACAAAACTCGAAACCCACAGTCCATAAGGGATAAGATAGACAAGTGGGGCCTCATTAAACTGACAAGCTTCTGCAAAGCCAAAGAAACCATCAAGAGAGCAGGAAGACAGCCTACAGACTGGGAAAAAGTATTTGCCAACTCCAGGTCTGACAAAGGCTTAACATCCTGGATCTACAAGGAACACAAACGTGCTGAAAAGAAAAAAACAAACAACCCCATTATAAAGTGGGCAAAAGATATGAACAGACACTTCATAAAGGAACACATTCGAGCAGCCAACAGCCACATGAAGAAATGCTCAACCTCAGTAATCATCAGGGAGATGCAAATCAAAACCACAGTAAGATACCACTGAACCCCAGTCAGAATGGCAATTATCAACAAATCAAAAAATAACAGCTGCTGGAGAGGGTGTGGCAAAAAGGGAACACTTCTACACTGTTGGTGGGAGTGCAAACTAGTGCAACCTCTGTGGAAAGCAGTGTGGCATTTCTAAAACCTCTAAATATCAACCTCCCGTATGACCCCACAAGACCCCCACTGGCAATATATCCTGAATAATTCAAATCACTCTATAAAAAAGATACCTGCACACGTATGTCTATCGCAGCATTGTTCACAATAGCAAGAACCTCGAAGCAACCATGCTGCCCATCAAAACAGGACTGGATTTTAAAAAAAAAGGTTGTGCATATACACAATGGAATACTAATACTTCAAAGTCATAAAAAAGAACAAAATCATGAATTTCGCAGCCACCTGGATGGAACTAGAGTTTCTAATATTCAGCGACCTCTCACAGAAACAAAAATCTGAGTATCACATGTTTTCACTCATATAATGGACCTTTAACATCCAATGTATTACTATTAGAAAACGACTGACAGTAGTGGGAAACTATGGGGTGGAATGGGATTAATGGCAGCAATATCTGTCTGGGGACGGAGAAACACCTCTTATCAACAAGGGTGCCTGAATGAAAAGTATTTGTAAACCTAACCCTTAACTGTACCCCACAATATCATAATAAAAATAAATAAATAAATAAATAAAATAAAAAATATAAATATATATATGAATTTAATAAGTGAAAAAAAAAAGAATTGGTTTGGAATCTTGTCTGCTCCCTGGACCACCTCAGAGACCTTGCTCATATTTATGAAGTATTCCTCTCCTTCTTTCATACCTCCTAGGAGGGCCTCCTGATACCTTTCAAGCATTTTCAGCACCTGGTTATGGTTGGGGTCCCATTGGGGTCCTCCTCTGGAAACTAATTATTGGCATAGCCCTGGGTGTTGAGTGCTCCAACTGGGGCATGTTCCTCTAGACATTTTATAGCCTCCTGTGTAATTCTCTGATGCTTCTCAGTATTAAATGATGTGAGGAGGAGTTGGCAGCAGTCTTCCCAGGTCGGCTTCTGGGTCTGGATAATTAACTCTATTAATTCAATCATAGCCTGAGTCTTTTCTGTGAAATAAAGCATAAGATATTTCCAATTCAGGGCGTCTGTGTTGCTGAAAGGCTGGCACCCAAATGTGCATTGCCCATCTTGGAACAGGTCTTTCTTGATCATAATAAATAGGTCCCCTAGTCTCCCTCAGTGGCACCATGACATTGCCCTGATGTGAAGTTAGACATGCATTCTGGCAACTGATTTCTGGGTGAAGTGTGGGGAGTCGGAACAGGTGGTCAAGGGATGTACTAGGTTTATGAGTGAATTCCAATTGTACATCCCTAACAGCAGCTCATGCTGTTGGGTCATATGGGAATGGTGGGTAGAATGGAGAATAAGGTGGTGGGGTTTCTGGTTCATCAGTCAACACTGGCTTGTCAGCCCACTCATCACATTTTGGTGGGCATTTGGACTCGGATGTGTTGAGGGCTACCATAATTTTGCAATTGTCTTCCCAGCAAGTTTTTAGTCAAGAGGGCCATACAAGGACAGCATCCTGCCAACAATCAATGTAAGGGAATTGGTTTGGGTGACCTGGCTCTCCTCCTATAATTCTATATACCCTTCTAAAGATTTTTGTATCTAAGGAACCCTCTGGCAGCCATCCAACCCTGAAAGAGGGCCAATCTCTTTCACAGAACATACAGAGTTTTCCCTGAGAGAGTTTGGCACCATAACAATCTCCACAGAAACATTTGTCAAAGTTCTTAAGCATATAATCATGAGGGGTTTTCTTAGTTTGATTTCCACCCATTTCCTCCCACAAAAGATGGCAAGTTCACAAAAATGAAGGAACGGGGGATATGGGAAATTGCTGACTTATCCTCCCCCACCTATACTCCTCACAGATAAATTTCAGACACTTCTTAGGGACTGGCCGATTGGTACAAATCCCCAACCCGGAATAACCCTATGACAGGGGCTGCCCTCAGTTGTATGAGGTTGTTAACAGCTTAGATCAGGACTCAACACTTGTTTTGACCATTTGTTCAGGTTGGAACCCATTCACCATCTCATTTACATGCCGCCGCACAGTATGTTTTCCAACTCTCCACTCTAATACTAGGAGTCAATAGGTTCTACTCGAGACAGTGTTTCCTTCCACTGCCTTTCAGTTCATTTCATCAGACTGAAGACTACTAGTGAACTCTGGGACTTGATTAAGCTCCCCTTCTCTCATATACTGGCAGGTATTTGCAAAGGCCCTTGTTCCTACCCATTCTGTCGTGTGTTATCCCTGACACCAGTTTTTCCATATCTTTTGGGTCACTGTGCTTTCAAGATCCAAGCCTCTGTGTGCCAGAAAGGACCTCCCTCCTATGAATCAAGTGGTCCACTGCCTACCAGGGGAGATTGCCTCTCCTGTTCATCTGGGAGTTGTACCACTATGACAAAGGAGGTGGAACACACCATCTCTGACCGATCCATTTCCTGGCCAATGGACGAAGAAATATTGTGGGAAAACAGAGAGACCGTGACACCAAGGCTATCTTAGGAAACAGTATTTTATTAGCGCTGGAATGACTCAACAGGCTAATGCTTCAAGACTGAGCAACCTGGAGAAAGAGGAGCAGTGTTTTATATGTTAGTTTAAGTAAGGGGAAAGTCGGGTTGCATGTTATATATTTGTCTTTGAAATTTGCAAAGTTCTATTTTGGAAAACAGATTTTGAAAGAAAAAATTTTTTCCAGGATATACATGACAAGCAGGGATTGTAAACCAATAACTTCACAGAGAGAGGATGTGGCTGTAATGTTGCGAATTGATTATTATCTTGTACTTGCAGGCAAGCAGCTTGCGGCTATTAGGTTGTCTCAAGTTCCATGTCTAGCAGGTTTGGAGTTTCAGGTTGATTTTTTTAGAGAAATAATTTTAACTGTTTTTAGTCCCTCTCTGCCAAAAGGTGATTTCACTTGGACCTGACCACTTTCCAAAATCTTTTTATAAACATTTTCACATTCACAATAGGAATTTTTAGTAACCTGACCAGGATGTGTGAGAACCCACCAACTGCAGGCCCAGTCCAGGCCACGTCTGGGTAGAGTAAGGTATTTTGTATCTAAGGAACCCTCAGGCAGCCATCCAACCGTGAAAGCGGGCCAATCTCTTTCACAGAACATACCGAGTTTTCTCTGAGACGGTTTGGTACCATAACAATCTCCACAGAAACATTTGTCAAAGTTCTTAAGCATATAATCATGAGGGGTATTCTTACTTTGATTTCCACCCATTTCCTCCCACAAAAGATGGCAAGTCCACAAAAATGAAGGAACGGGGGATATGGGAAATTGGTGACTCATCCTCCCCCACCCATATTCCTCACAGCACATGTTTTATTTCTTGATGAACACGTTGTTGTTTCTGGCTTCTCCTCCTCCAGTACTCTCCTTGTTGACTCTCCTAGAAAGGAAAAGAATCTGTGAGAGCAATTTTGTGACTCTTTTGTCTTTTCAGCTACATATTTTGAAGTCAAAGTTGTCCCCAAACCTTGAAAGTTCCTTGTCACTGCTTCTGAAAAAGGTAACTCATTAACCCTTCTGCCAAGTCCTTGGAGGGCTTGTGTCAGTGTGTCACCTAAGCCTGAGACAGATGACCCTAATCCTACACTCAAAGAATTAAAATCCAATACCCTGTGTTGGAGGAGATTCTTTCTGAAAGTAGTTATCAATAGATACTAGAAGAAACTTAGTTTATTCTTAGTTTAAACTTTTTACTTCAGCCGAGTCATAAAGTGTTTAGACATTCTACTGCTGGCCAAGAAGCAACAGCTTCCCACCCCCAGGCAAATCTCCATCAGATGGAAGAAAAGGACAACACAACATTTCAATTCCTGATTTAGCATAAGAATCTCTAGTACACTTTCAGGTTCCTTGTTAAAGAAGAAGGTCAAAGCCATACAAATGATAATAAGATCAACTTTGGTCAGAAAGCTTGCAGATCGCAAATCCCTGACAAGTCTCTGGCAGGAACATCACCTCCCCTTGTCTTCTCCCATCTAACACACCACTTGTCAGTATGAGATGCTAATGTCCAGCTACCTCAAGAGCTTAGACTCGTGTGACTACAATGAACATCAAAGACCCACAGCCCTGGACACTCCTTGGGACCAAAATCCCCCTACACAAAAGCCCTTAAATTACCCATTTCGTGGTCCTTTGAGGTCACTCTTGCTTCTGAGTGTCAGCCCCCATTCCAAACTGTGAAAGATGAATAATACACTTTACTTCTTTCTACTTTTTAACTTGGTCGAAATCTTGCATATTTCCATGACCCCAGGCTTGTCTCTGTGCCACCTTACCTCAGCTGACCATTTCATCTGGTGACCAAGCATGAGTAAATCCCCTTCACAACTCTTTTCTCACTTTCTTATCTTCAAACTCGTGTCTAACTTTGGTCTGTGCTGGAACTTAGTGACAACTGGCAGTTCTAGTCAGGACAGCACCCCAGTGTGCCTGAAAGCCCCAATAAAAGGTAACTGACCACTGGGGCCTGTTAGGGTGACAGAATAAATTCTATCCTCTACTTCTTCCTGTAGCCCAACTCTCCTGAGCCACTCCATGCACCAGATTAGATCTCGGTGGGCAACTGACTTTTTTTTTGTCAGCATCACTCTCTGGAAAGACAAGAAGGCCCCCAAAAGAGGGTCCTGGACTACAAGCACCCTACCAGGTGAGAGGAGAAGAACTCAGCTCTTGGCTTTCACTTACTCATCTCTGTTCTTTCTCTACTTTAAGTTGAGCTACATCAAGTGCAGCCCCACATCGCCTATCCTTTCAGCATGAAGCACCATCTTTGGCTAGTTTCATTGCGTATCTAGTCAGGGGAGGGAGATCTAGGAAACCATTCTTAAAGTTCACTCTAACCTTTTTCCTTGGGAAGCATTGGGGTTTGGAACCCTCCGTGGCAAGTGGGAACAGCCCCAGCACAGTTGGCTAAAACCCTGTCTCTGGTGGGTAGAGGAGACAGAGGATGCTCTCTCTCACTCATTCTCACATCCACATAGGATAATTCCTCTGACCCTCTGCTCAGGCTGCTGGTTGAGGGTGTGGGTGGTTTCTGATTCCACTCTATGGAGGGCATAAGTGATGGATGGATGGTCTTATTCCACCCTTCTTTGTCTGGGACACCAGACTTAGGTGGTGAATGGACTTTTTCTCTCTTGGATCTCTCAGATGCAGTTCTTAGGACACTCTCCCACTATTTTCTTTCTAGGATGCTTCAATGGGGAATGCTCAATCAGTCATAAAAAAGACTCACCATTGGGATTTCTTTTCATTCTGAAACATCTTGGGACCCTCTCACTAAGAGGAGCATCTGCCCTAAGCATCTGCTCATTACCGTCCAGGCAACTTTGAGATGGGCCCAAGGCAAGTCTCTTGCCTGCGATACTCTCCTTTGGCTTGGCCTTTGTTGCTGCCACAAGTGTAGTTGGTTCAAGATTTGAAAAATGGCACCACTCAGACCCCTTGTTTTCCTATGGCAGTCTTGAGATAGAAAAAACAGGAATTTAGTAGATAAGCTGACATCTCAAGAGTCTTTTCTTAAGCAAGCAGCTGTATGCTATCTCTGCCTCTGTAAATATGCTTTAAGCAAGCAGCTGCATGTTATTTCCCTTATCTGCAATCTCTTCTTTAAGAATGCTCATATGGAAATGTCCATAAAAATGTCTACTTCAATGCTTGTTGTGAAAGTAACTGCCCCTGGTCCTAAACTGAAAATTATAAACCCACCAATGGCAAACCCATGTATGTTGTAACTAAAAATGATGTATAAAAGCAAATTGAAACTGAGGTTCGTGGCTCAGGTTTTAGGAGGCTACTACACCTCGCATTTCAGAAATAAACACCTCTGATTCTCCTTTCATTCTCTAGTGCCTATTCTGAGTTCCTTCATTCCTGTTCCTGGTTAGTTGTTGTAGTAACAGTCCCACTGTCCTTCTGTGATTACTATACCTCCTTTCTGCTTTTCCTCTAACAGCTCAGACGCTGACTCAGTTGGTTTAATTTATGCTGTCTCTTGTAATCTGCTTTTGCTACTCTCCTTTAGTTTCCCTTCCTGCTCTTCCTTTTTTCCTTCCCATCCTCCACCTTTACCTGTGGAGGAGGGGCCAGTGTCCATAGTCGTGATGCCTAAACCTGGCCACCAATCTCTCTTCTCTCCTAACCCACTGCTTGACAACACCTGTTGGTGGACCTACTAAATGCAGCAAGTTAAATGACGTGTGCTGCCTCCTCTCCCCCAACCCTTCTCTGGCACGTGTACTTAGGAAACCATTCAGGTATTCACAGGGTTAACTGGCGACTGGGACAAAAAAGTATTAAAGTCAATTTTTTTAAAATTTTTCTATGATAAATATCTCTCAAATTAAACCTAAATAGGGACAATCCACCTTCTTCCTGGCCAAAAGTAAAGGCATCATGTGTTAATTGTTCCTGTTAAATTACTAAAAAAATAAATTGTCATTTTAATCTGCTTTTCCAACCAAACTTACAAGTGCTCTACTAAAATTTTACTTCCATCTTTACCATTTGTTAAAACATTAATGCCAGATAACACCAGTGTTTGTTATATGAACCTCAGTAATGTTGTATTTTATAAAGAGACAGCTAAGTCATCTGTTGCGCCTAACTAGCACCCTCCCTATGATGCAAGTTATGCTTTAAATGCTAAAAACCCTGCATGATATTATAAGGTTTGGGAACTGGCCATTCCCACCAAGTTAAATCTCTTTTCTAAGCCTAGTACTTCTCCTGCCTAATGCATAAAATACTGGGTACTCTGTGTACCACAAGGATGGGAACTAATCACTGTCACCCAATTGTCCATACACTACAATTAAAACTATTATTTAGCAATTTATTCATTTCAAATCCACATGGCTTGTTCAATTTAAAAGGTTTTGCATCAGACTGTTGCAAAAAAATTGTCAGAAGTTTCATATGTACAACCAATTAAAAAGGAACTTTCCAGTTTTTTTTTATTCAAAGCATTTTAAAAACGCACAAAATGCCAACATGGAGATTTGCTGAACCAGAAATCTAAAAAGGTACCCCCAATGACAGCTGCAATTAGTGTCCAAACTCCAATTGCCCATCAGAGACCTAGTAAGAACAAAACTGCCAAGGAAATGGTGTCAGTTGCTTACGGGTACAGTCTATGGGGGCACTAAATGTGTAGTTATCCCAAAGAGGCCTAAGTCTCCTGGATCTTGTCCACTGTGCAGGTCACAAAGTCACTGAGAAGTAGGTGCACTCACTTCTGAAAAGAGGAGAGAACACTTTGTTCACAAATAATGGTCACTTATGGAGGCTTGGAAATCTGCTAATGTGCACTTGCTCACCATCAACCCAGCACCTCAGTGAGCCTTACGGTTAGATGCAACACTCCATACTTTCAAGTCTGAATCCCTCAGACTCTATAAGATACCACCTAACCCCAGTCAGAATGACAATTATCAACAAATCAAAAAATAACTGCTGCTGGAGAGGGTGTGGTGAAAAGGGAACACTTCTACACTGTTGGTGGGAGTGTACACTAGTGCAACCTCTGTGGAAAGCAGTGTGGCAATTCCTAAAAGCTCTAAACATCAACCTCCCATATGACCCCGCAATCCCCCTACTGGGAATATACCCTGAAGAATTCAAATCACTCTTTAAAAAAGATAACTGCACGCGAATTTTTATTGCAGCATTGTTCACAATAGCAAGAACCTTGAAACAACCACGCTGTCCATCAAAAGAGGACTGGATTAAAAAAATATGGTACATATACACGATGGAATACAATGCAGCCATAAAAAAGAACAAAATCATAAATTTTGTAGCCACCTGGATGGAGCTATGGTGTATAATACTAAGTGAACTCTCACAGAAACAAAGATCTGAGTACCACATATTCTTACTCATATAGTGGACCTTGATCATCCAATGCACTACTATAAGAAAATGACTGATAGTGTTGGGAAACTATGGGGGGAAGATGGGACTAATGGTAGTAAACATCTGTCTGGAGATAGGGAGACACCAATTATCAACAAGTGGGCCTGATTGAAGCATATTTGTACACCTAACCCTTGACTGTACCCCACAATATCAAAATAAAAAAAATTGATTATAAAAAAACAAGAAAAGATAACAAGTGGATGATAAAGAACGACAAATATATGGACTTTGCAGTGATCTGGATGGATTTGGAGTCTATCATGCTCAGTGATTTATCACAGAAACAAAGAACAGAGTTCCATATGTTGTCACTCATAAGATGATCTTGAACAACAATAATGCTATAAGAAAGTGATTGGCAGTATTGGGAAACTGTTGGGGGTGTGAACTGGCAGTTGAGGGAAACTGCCAGGGGAGGGAGGGACATACTCCATTAACAGGGGTACCTGCATGATCAATGTTTGTATATCTAACCCTGAATTGTACCCCACATCTTTACAATAAAAATTTTTTAAAAGTAAAAAAAAAAAAAATTTCTGCCAAGAAGAAATTGGTTTATAACTTATAGTATACTTTAAACTGACAAAACTGCATAAGCACAATAATTGTTACATGAATTTGAAATGTAGTATATCAAAATATTGCAAGCTACACTAAAGCAGTTAAATGTTGGATAATTCATATATTTTAATATTTTGTCCCAAGAAGTGTAAGATGTTACATAAAAACAAACTGAAAAATCAAGCATTATACAAATATAATGTTCTATTAATGCCTTATGGCTATTTTATTATAATTATACAGATGGAAATACAGAATTAAAATTCAATGTTTCTATAATATTATAATAATATTTACTTTGTAGGTGTTTTAATATTAATAAAATGAATGATTATAACAAAAAAATTAGAGATAAAGTTTTACAAGTGTCAATAAATTATTCACTATTTTCCCTTTAGGCTACAACTACTTAATGAAAAAAACACCATAATATTCAAGTAATGAAAGAAATGACCTTTGCATGCATATAAAAGAAGCTATTCCTAAATGTTTCCTTCAGGCTGTTAAGTCAAGTTAAATTCTTCAACCTGACATTTTTGAGGATTCTGCCTGCATCAACAGAAATCAAGTTTGTTTGTTTTTCTTTTTAATCCTGAAAAGCAACTCTAAAAAATGTGAGTTAGTTCTTCTCAAGAACAGTTTTTCTCAAAGAATGCTAGTTTTAAGAATAAATATCATGTATTAAATTTGTGTTACCTGGCAATTAATGACAGGTTGATTTATGATCACAGTAGTTATGATCACAGTGTGTTTTACTAAAAATAATGTATGCAGTAAAATAGAAATATTCAAGAAAGAGATGAATTATAATCATTGTCATTGATATCTACACTAGATAACTAAATAGAGGCAAAACTGGAAATAATAAAAAATACATTAAACACTGAAAAATGAAGTATAAAAGCAATGAAGTCATGGAGGAAACTCAAATATGTATTATTAAGTGAAATAAGCCAATAGGAAATAGCTGCATACTATAGGATTCCAAGTATAAAATCTGAAAAAGGCAAAAAAATATGGAGACAGTAAAAAAGGGTCCATGCTTGCCAGCAGTTGAAGGAGAGACAGAAATATGTAAGCAAAGCACAGAGGACTTTAAGGACACTGGAACTACTTTGTTTGATAACATAGAGGTAGATGCATGTAATTATAAAACATTCCAAACACAGAATGCACAGCACCAAGAGTGCATGTATATGGAAACTACAGACTCTAAGTGATATTGACGTTAAATGTAGGGTCATCATCTGTAATAAATGTACTACTCTGGTGGGGGATGTTGACAATGGGCGAGTTAATGCATATGTGGGGGCAAGAGATATATTGAACTTGTCCATACATTCTACTCAATTTTACTATGACAAAAAACTGCTCTAAAACATAAAGCCTATTTTCAAAAAATAGCAATAGTTTCATTAGTACCTTACATCTACTATCTCATTTAATTTTAATTACCTCCTCATCTAAGAACTTTTCTACAATTATATTAATATTAAGAGTAGGGATGTAACGTATGAATTTTGTGGGGTTAAAATTAAATTCTTATCAAGCAGTGATTTCAAAGCTCTGCAAGTTCATTAGTCAGACAGAAGGAAATAAGGCACTCTTCTTATCCTCTCCACCTAGCCAAAGCTTTCTGAAGACATTGCAGAGGTAATGTCCTCACAGGTAAACCACTCCCCGCACAGGGTAACTTTTCCTCAAAGTCTAGTACAACCTGAGAATGTAAGAACACCTCCATTTCCTTACCTCTTCCCTGCACTTCACCTGGGAATAGCTTTGTAATTCCTGTGTCTTGAGTTTAAAAAAATCAGCTTCCCTGTTCTGGATGTGATGTCTCAGGGCAGCTACTTGATCCAGCCCATAGTTAGAGGCATCATTCAGAACATCACAGCATTTCAGAACCAGCTTTTACTTATTGTAGTTTCTGAATTTCAGGTTCGCTGGAAGAAAATTGAAATTGTTGAGACTTTTTCACAGATGTTCTCTTTGGTCATTCTTCTATGTCTCTGCACAATCAGTTATGCTAGCCCAATGTCACTTATAAATAGTGAGATAAAATCCCTGCTTCAGGTAATAGTGCAAAGATGACCTCAGGGTGCTGATTCATCATCTTCAAAGACATTAATAAATGTTAAAGGTTTTAGAAAGAAATGCTTTTTTAAATTCATCAAGAAGTTTTATTATAGGAAAACTACCTCCTCCAAGAACTAGAAAGCCAGCAGAAGCCAGAATTACAGGAAGGAACTGCTTCTCTGGATTAGAAACTTCTGGAGCTTACGTAGTTAATGAAACTTACAGGGTAATTAACTTGAACGTCTGGCAGACAGGTATAAACTAGCAAAGGGGGAAGAGTTTCCAGGGTCCACACACCCTGCAATCCAGTGACTTTTCTTCCAGCACCCTACATGTTCTCATGGTGATAGTGCAAAAAGATACCCTACTTGCTCTGAAACGTCCAAGACTACTTACTGACATACACCCAGAGACTTCTTCAGACGAACTATCCAGTGGAAGGATTTTTTCATAATATTAATCTGTGTAGGGGATTTATTTCCCATTGAAGTCCTCTTCTGCCATATACCCTTTATAATGCAAATGAATAAATTTAGGCAATAAAGGTAACATTCAAGAAAATAGTTTTGGGATGTTGTAGCCAGGGAAGATAGTAAAAAGAGATGAAAACCGTGTGTACATCTACTCTATGTAAAGGTCAGGTCACAGCTCAGAGGAAGAAGACCAATACAGCACTGGGATTAAATTGTGACAACACATCATGAACCTCTGCCTCACTCCTTAACTTCAAATTAGTACAATTAATCTGAATTTATGTTAAACTGGTGGCAATGCATAGACTCTATCGGAGGTAAAGAACTTAGGGAATCCCTTAGACAACAAAAAAGAAAAGTTCTAGGATAGCAAAACACTGTGAAGTTTCTAACACCAAAAACTTCCAGACCTAGGACAGGTAGGTATCTCCTTCCTCATCCTATGATTAATTTCTCAGGAAGCAGCTGCAGGGTTCCCAGGTGAGAAGAGTTGAGCCCAACATGCATGCACTTCCCAAGACTTCTCTTTTATCCTCTTCTCTTTAGGTCCATTTTTAGAAGTAAGTCACATACTTAGGCCTAATGTTTGTATAGTGGGCACATCCCATGTTCCAGATACTATGAAGAAGTAAAATTAGGGATATATTAATTTAAAATTATTCACAGTGATTGAGTGATTTTCCTGTTTGGATATGTGTGCGGGTATGTATTTACATCAAATTTGTATGTGGTCTTTGGGTCACTGGGATATGTCTTGAAGGTGCTGTCTGATTTGAACTTTCACCACGTTTACAAAAAAAGATGAAATGATCCCCTCAAATCTCCTGAATGTTTCTAGATCCAACAAATATATAACTGTGCCAGAGCATCTGTCAACACCTGGGTAGGGTTTCCTGACTGATTTCAAAAAAAATCTTACTTGGGGCCACAATTTAGAGAATTATATGGTTTTTATAAGGAAAATCACTATTTCCAGAGTTGTTTTAAAAACCATAGTGTGTCACTGAAGAAACACTATGAACTTGAACTCAGCACTTACTACTGGGTTAGAGAGGGAAAGATGCTCTCTAAGTCCAGAAGAAATCTCGCCAGACAGAAATCTCTCTGCAGAGCAAGGGCTGGGAAGCAGGGGGTGCTCAGGACCCACCCAGCACAGTTTCCAGCCCTACAGCAGTTGCACATGGGGCTATGAGGGGAGCGCTTCTACAGGGCTTGGATCATTTTGTTACAAAACAAAATATCAGAAAAAGGTAAAATAAGAATTTACCAAGGATTGCTGATGTGACTTTAAACCTCATTTTTTACTGGAACATTTATTTCACCCAATAAGACAAAGCTAAATATATCAAAAGAGATATATTTCTAGTGATTTCAAATATATTAGCAGTTAGAGTGAGAAAACGAATGGTTTAATTGATTAAATGTGTACAACCATCAGAAGAAACATTTTCCCAGGAGGTAGATTTGCAGAGAAAAAGAAGTCCAGAAAACTTGTGTGTCTGTAGTGCTGCTGGAATATAGGGTTGCTCTCAGCAGTTATCCTGTGAACATTTCCTTATTTGTAGATAAGTTCTGGGTTCAAGAGCTTCTGGGCATAACATCTGGACACAAATTATTAAACAAGAATTAGGACTTGGGCTTCAACACCACAGTTACATGGTCCATGTGTCATCTATCTTCTCTATCTCATGCCGAATCATGTTTGAGCTACAAATTGTCCTGTCTAATGAATATGCAAATAATCTGAGTTCCATCAAGGTAAATACAGATTTGTTTGTGCCTTGAGAGCAGCATCCATCAACCAAACATCTCCCCTAGAAAAATCCCTAAAAGCACAACTCTTCAACTGGAGTTGGAGAATCCTCTTCTTGGTGGCAGCAGCTACAGGTAAGTTGCTTCCACATCCCAGGGCTGAGGAAGGGACCAGGGCCAGTTCAGGGAGGTTTCAACTATCCCTGACTACTGTCCACAGGTGTATACTCTCAGGTGCAGCTGGTGCATTCTGGGACTGAGGTGAAGAATCCTGGGACCTCAGTGAACATCTTCTGCAAGAATTTTAGATAGACCTTCACCAGCTATAATACGGACTGGGTGTGACAGTTTACTGGACAAGGACTTGAGTGGATGGGAGTAATCAACCCTAGTAGTGGTGGAAAAAGCTATGCCCAGAAGTTCCAGGGCAGAGTCACCATGACCAGGGACATGTCAACAAACACAGTCTACATGGAGCTGAGCAGTCTCAGTCCTGAAGACATGGCCATGTATTATTGTGTGAGATATACAGTGTGAAAACCCATATCCCGAGTGTCAGAAATCCTTAGAAGGGAGGTAATTTTGCTGGGCTGTGGTAGATGATAGAATTATGAGGTTGAATATTTTTATGAATATGAAGATATATAACTGGGAAAGAAACAATGAAAACATATATGTAAATTCAAATTATATAGGAAATAGTTCATTAGACAATAATCGAATAAGAAAAATTCACAGACTGGGGAAATGCAATTACACGTGTACAAACATTCCTGTGTAAGTAACTGAGGGGACATTAGTTTTCAAATCTAACTAATAAATAAGTTTTCAAGACTGTTCACATAGTATGTCAAACTATAATTGTTAAGAATTATCCCAAATATCTCCCAGAAATCTCAACCCTTATTCAACATAAAACGTTATAGTAGATTTAGGGTCACAGTGGAATTGAGAAGAAGGTATAGAGCATTCCCGCACTCCTCTGCACCTAATGCTTCGCATTCTCCACTATCAACATTGTGCATCTGCATCCTATTTATGCTACAGCAGTGGGACATAAATCGACACGTCATTAAATTGCTTTCCTGATGTTTCCTTGCCATAACAGTTCTGCATTGTCTGTAATTACCATGGGTTTTTCAAGTGTGCAACAGGGAATTATGCTAATTAAAGATATAGTGACTGAAACTATTTTTTCCTCCACTATACTTTCAGGATTCATACAAGCAAACTTATTTAGAATTCATATGAACCCTGTTGTTCTATGCTCCTTAAGAGGGGGTGAAATCCTCAACATTTTGAGGCAAGATCAGGTCTCTAAAAGACCAACAGTTTCTGGTCTATCCCATGATAAATCCTCTTAAGCTAAGTGGATTTTTTGAACAGGAAAAAACATCAAGAGACTAGGGAGACAGCCCACAGAATTAAAAGAAAAAGTTGCTAAATGTATATCTGACAAAGGCTAACCATACAGGATTTACAAAGTTATCAAATGAACAGAAAGAAAAACAAAAAGAAAAAAAAAACCTAATGAAGAGAAAGACAGAGGCCACAAATAAACCCATCTCAAGAAAACACATATGAGCAACCAACAGATAAAACAAAAAATGCTCAGCCACAGTAACCATCAGATAAGTGCAAACCAAAATCACACTGATGTACCATCTGACCCCAGTTATGATGGTCATCAAAAATAATAGGTGCTGGCACCAGTGCAGACGAAAGGAAATACTTCTACACACTAAGTGAGAGGGCAAGCTAGTCCAACATCTATGGAAAATAGTGTGGAAATATTAAGAGAGCTAGAAATTTTCCTTCCAAATGACTCAGCATTATCCTTCCAAGAAATATACCTGGATTACCACAAATCATTCTTCAGAAAAGATACTTGCACATGCATATTCATTCTAAACTATTCACAAACACAAAACCATGGAACCAACCTTACTACTATAAAAAATAGACTAGAAAGAGAAAATGTAGTACATATGCAGGATGGAATACTATGTAGTTATAGAAGGACAAAAATCATGGACATCACAGCAAACTGGATGGAATTAGAGACAATCATTCTTAGCGATCTGTCACAGAAGCAAAGAACAGAATACCACATTTTCACACATGAGCGGGATCTGTTCATTACTAACAGTAGTACAAGGAAGAAATTGGCAGGTGTGGGACACTGCTAGAGGAGAGGGGAACGGGAGGCACCTATATAAAGTGTACCTGATCCTAAACCAGGAAAAGGGTGAACTAGCTGTGGACCCAAATGTCACCTGCTCATAGCTCACTAATGTACCTAATCCCCACTTTTACCCCACATCATTATAATAAAATGAAGCACAAAAAAAAGAGAGGTGGGACTTAGACAATGATGTCATGTATGACACACTGTAGTTGGGTCAGATGTGCTGTAAGTGATTGGAAAAGTGTCAATGATAAGTTCTTTGGGCAGAAAAGACAGAACATACATTAGATCTAGTCAGAAATAATAACATCCCCTAGTCAAGTGGGTTGGCATATTAAGGTCTCCCTCTGAGTGGACTTCACTGGCCTTTTATGCTCACTGTACATTATCCAGAGAGACGTGAGCCTGAGTGGTCTGCGAAAGGGAGAGTTCCCCTGGAGTGCTGGTTATGCACGTACCTGTAATTCACCGTCTGAGCAATTCCATCTGCTTGATTATCATTGCCAGCCCCTTGGTGGGTGCACTCTGGAAGATGACAAGATGTGTGCAAACATCCTCCCAGTGATTGTCCCTTGTGACACATGAGCTAATAACTCAGTTACCAGAACAAGGCAGGTCTCTGCAGTGATAAACAGTACTTACATATATTCGTATCTTGTGCAGCCCCTGACAAATCCTATGTGTGGCAGTATGAACACTAAATTTGAAATGATTCACAAATGACTGTAGGATAAGAGTGAGCAAGAAAAAGAGTTGTGAAATGATTCACAAATAACTGTAGGATAAGAGTGTGAGAGAAAAAGAGTCCAAGGGACTGCACCTGCACAGGGCTCACTTACTCATGGAGGCTTTTTCTCCAGGTACTCTGGTAGGAACTTGCAAAGGATCATAGAGAACCCTGATAATTTCCCTAACATTGAGGGGAAATATCACTAAATTACAAAAATAAAACTCTAAGAGTTTTATACATTATCAGTTAGTTCGAATGAATTTATGAATGGTGTACTATGTATGAACACACAATATGTCAGAGACTTTTCTTATATCTGACTGTTATTTCTGAAAAAAACACCGGAGTTCCATCTTGCATGGGAAGCCCCTTAAGTTTAACATATTTTTTGTGGGTGACATTCCCAGTCCTTTCCATTTCCTTGTGTATCCCTGTGTCTCTGTGGGGTAAGTTTTCATCAGTGCAATAAGATACAAGATGAAGCTATCAGTCATGTGTGTTCTGGTGTTTCTTTGCATCTCAAAGAATAAATGTAAGTTCTTTCACACCCTAAAGCCTTCAATGGACAAAAAGTAGCAATGGAAGGCAACAGGTTTGCAGATAATGCATCCCAACACTATCAAAACAGTCACCGTCCCCTCATTAGTGATGTCACTGGGCATCTCCAGAGTGACTTTTTTAGGAAGCCACCCTCAAGAAACTGACTTGAAAAGTACTAATCCCACCTGCCATATAAATGAAATCTATTTGTTCTTTTGTAAAGAAACAAAGAGTAGAACATACTGTATTTCTTCTAGTCGGACCAAACTCCACAAGGAAGAGAGGGAAGGTGGGTCTGGACACAGCACTAGTGATTTCCTTCCTTCCCTTCAAGTGTCTAGTATCCCTTTCATGCCTGTAACACAGTGGCTTTGGTGGTTTTACCCCTGCAGTTTAAATCCATGGTGTTTTAGTGGTGCCAAAGGTGGAGGACTTAGATTTTTTTCAGGAATAGTTGCTGTTCCTTTTTCTCAAAAAGAATCATGTCAAGAAGTAAATAGTGGAACTTTTGCAATGTGTCCCCAGTCTTGGGGAGAAAGGCTTCAATGGCAATAGAAACACCCCAACTACAAGTCCTCTGAGAATTTCAACTCTAACTCCATAACAAATTCCATTTTCAGAAATGTGTGTGTGTCTAATTCAATCACTTACTAGCTCACTTGAGATATGTCAGCCTCTGTTCCAGTTATAGTAATAAACTGCTCCTGCTTCTCTTCCAGGTCTTTGCCTCTCTCCAGATTTTACAATTTTGTTTGTCCTATAATTATCTGATGTAATCAAGAAAATTGCCAATTTTTATTTTCTTCAAGATAGGTGTTTTGAAAAAAAAAACTAACAAAATGTTTTTGTATGTCTACATCTCCAAGCATAGTAGGGGATTTATTTGTAGAATTTGGAAACTATAATACAAATATTGTGTTGTTTTTATTAAACAAAGAGTGAAAGATTCATTGATTGTAATGCTATCCATTTTGTTAATAGACGGTTGATATGTAACACCTTTCTCTCACAATAATATAGTGTGAGAATCCACACAAATAAAGCACGTACTAGATATCTCATTGTTTAAATTCTATAAACAAGTTAAAACTAAAGTAAAAAAGGTCAGTGGCTGACTCAGACATGGTGGGAGTAGGGCATGACTGGGAGGGAAAAATTACAAAAAAGCAAGAGACAACTTTAAGAGTGATTATTTGTTCATTACACTGATTTTTATGATTGATTACCAGGTGAGCACCAGTTCTAGTGTGTATCAAACTATGCACTTAAGTAATTATGGGATGTTTATTATGTGTTAAAAATGCCTTATTAAAGCTATTGTATATAAACAAACAAATAATTTAAGTTGAAATAAGTGACGGAGAACATACAACAACATAAGATATCCCTGAAAATAAAAACGAAAAATTAAGTGCTACATATTTACGAAATCATGATAAAATAATGAGAGTTTACCTTTTCCAAACGCCATTATTTTAACCAAACTCCCTCATGACACTGCCATGTGCTCTAGACCCTCCCTTCTTTGAGGAATTCCACCCCAAACTTGCCATACAGTTGGAAATATGCAAACAGGACCCTCCTTCTGCTGTTAAAAACCAGCCCAGTCCTAAACCTGAAGCTCTGGGAGAGTAGTGTCAGTCCTATGATTCTCACGTGTTCCCATTCAGGGAGCAGGACTGAACACAGATAAAGCAATATGAAGTTTGGACTCAGGTGACTTTTCTGTGTTGCTGTTTTCAGTGGTAATTCAAAGAGATGAGATACTGAGAGAGTGAGAGAATATGAGTGAGAGAAAGAGTGGATATGGGTGGCAGTTGCTGACCAGAATGTCTCTGTGTTTGCAGGAGTCCTGTGTGAGGTCCAGCTGGTGGAGTTTGGGGAGGTTTAGACCAGATTTGAGGTTCTCTGTGACACTCCTGTACAACCTCTGGATTCACGTTCAGTGACTACTATATGCAATTAGTGTGTCAGGCTCAGGAAAACAAAACTGGAGTTGGTTGGTCTTGTTACTGACAAAGCTTATAGTTACACGACAGCATATGCTACTTTTGTGGAAGTCAGATTCAGTCTCTCAAGGGATAGTTCTCTAAACACGCTGTGTCTGCATATGACCAGTCTGATATCCAAGGACACAGCTGTATAATGCTGTAGGGGAACACAGTGAGGGACCTCATTTTGAGCCTAAAAACAGAAGTACCATAGGGGCAACACAACCACCAGAGGGCTCAGCGTCACCAGGCACTCTATCCTTCTGTGGAGCAGGTGCAAATTGTTGCTGAGGACTGGTTTTCTGCCATGTCTTCAACTGTTTCTCCACCGGTTTCTTTGGGAATCTGCCTAGATGTGAAATTCTGTAGTAACATTTAACATCTCAAGATCCATGGTGTTCTTGTCAGATTCTTTATTTTTAATTGTAGGACCCATTCTCACTTGCACCGAAGCCAGAGTGTGGCTTTAGTCCTGAACACACCCTCTTGTGTTCATGAGGATGAGAATCCTGTGGAAGCCCTTGTGGTCTGAGAAGAGTATTCTAAGAGATTCAGGGCAGGGATCTGGAATGTTTCCTGACTTGAATAGATGCTGAGAGTAAGATTAAGGGTCATAGGGTTGCTGGACCAGGGCCAGTGTCCCTAAAAACATAGTCAGTGTCATATCTATCCTCCTCTTATAGAAATGTACACATGACTCAGAACTCATCCATTTGCCCTTCCTAATAATTCATTTTATGTATTTCTAGGCCTTACTCTCATACCTTCCACTTTTCCATTTTTATTCTGATAAGAGAGGATGTGTTTCTGTTGTCTAAATCTCAGTACTTAAGGCCTTTGTCAGGAACTGAGGTGCTGCTCATGCTGAGTCCCCAGAATAGCCAGAAAGGAAGACGGGACGTTCTCCAGCGTCACTTATACATAGTGCGATAAAATACCTGCTTCGAGTAATAGGACAATGATGACTTCTGAGTTCTTTCGTGCTTTACTCCCTTAATCTTCAAAGGAATCACACCATATTTATGTTAATTTCTGACTATCAAGAAAACAATCTTTTCAAAAATCCATCATAAGTATTATTACAGGAAAAACCACCTCTTCTAAAATCTAGAAATAGGATTACACAGAATCACAGGGGAGATCATTTTATCTAGGTCAGAAATTTATGGAGTCTCAAACAGTGACACTTGCAAGATAATTACCATGAATGTCTGGTGGCAAGTAAAAACTAGTCTGAGGGGAAGAGCTTCTGGAGTCCCCACAAATTGCACTCCACTTTCCCTCGAGAACCTACACATTCTCATAATGACAGTGCAAATAGATAGGATTTTGGTTCTGAAATATTCAGGACAAATTACTGACATACACGCAAAGGCTCCTCCAGATGCAATATCCAATGGAAGAACTTTTGCATAATATTTATCTATGTGGGGGAAAATAATTATTCCACACTGCAGACTTCACTCCCATCCTCCCTTTATCTTGTAAATAAATAAATCTAGGCAATGAAGGTAAGATTTAAGAAAATTGTTTTGGGATACTGCACCTAAGGGAGACAGTAAAAAAAAGTGAAAATGTAGGCCAGACAGAAATTTCTCTGCAGAGCAGGAACTGGGCAACAGGGGGTGCTCAGGACACACCAAACAGTTTCTGGCAATGAAGCAGGTTGCACACGAGGATAAGTGTGGGGGGGGGGTTCTCAGCATGGGTCTTTTGGTTTCAAAACAAAAAATGGGAAAAACTACAATAGGAATTTAGCAAAACCGGTGATGTGATTTTAAGCTTCATACTCTACTTGCAGCACGAATTAAACCAAACAAGACAATGAGAAACACATTCAAATAAATAAATTTCTAGTGCTTTCAAATATATTAATAGTTAGAATATGAACATGCATGGTTTAATTAATTGAATGTCTGCAAATATCATGAGCAACATTTTCCCAGGAGGTAGAGTTGCAGAGAAAAAAGCCCAGAAAGGATTGTGTACCTGTGTGCCACTGGAACGTGGGGTGGCTCACAGCCATTT